>JAQZBX010048311.1:0-11492 GCA_029593785.1 Cabassous unicinctus | reverse complement strand
CTTTACCCTGAGCCCAATGAGGAGCTCATCAGCAGTTGATGGCTGCGGCTGTAGGAAGGAAGAGTTTGCCTGTAAATGGAAACCTTGCTCCAACTGCGAGCCGCACATGGCGGCTGTGACGCCTGCCCGTCACATTGGGTGCACTGGCCCGGGAGGTAAGGGTCCTGGGTTCAGATCTCAACTCTGCCACTTCCCAGATGCATGCTCTTCAGCCAGTCGCTTAATCTCCAAGTCTCAGTCCCTTCATCCTCGAAATGGAGATGCCCAGAACACTGCCTCGTGAATTTTTGGGTGAGGATCAAGTCAAATGATTAGCATTAGTGCTCAGCACAGTGTAAGCCCGATAAATATGTCAGCCGCTCCCCTTCCTTCCTCTGCCCTCCTCCCCCCAAAATCAAAGACAAACATGTTTAGGTTTCCTCATCTCTTCAGTTGAGTGCTGATTCCCGGCAGGCACACAGGGCTGATGAACAGATGGAATAAGGTGAGACCTGGAAAAGCATGTGCTCAGTGGATGTTGGCTCGGTCAGAAGAACATTTTCTTTAGTATTTTATATTAAGATAAGTATATAATAAAATTGTTTAAATAGAAATTTTGAATCTTTGAAAAGAAAGAGGGGAAGCAATTAGATCAAATCTCTGGACTAACGTAGTTAATTGCATTTGAGCATAAAATTGGGCTCTGGGTTTCTGGGGGAAAAAAGGCAAAAAGGGAAATAAGATGAACTAAATTACTCTCATTATTCATTTATTCAGTTAATCAATCCAGGGAGCACTCTTTAGGGCACACTACCTGCCAGGAGCTGCTTTTGGCAAGGACGAGAGGGAAGATTAGATTCTTCAGGCCCAGCTTTCTCCAGGAGCTGAAGTCTAAACTCAGTGTGTCACTTTGGCCCTTCCAGAAGATCCAGATTCTAGAAGGATTTTACAGAGCATGGGAAAACATTCTTTTAAGCTGCTTCTTAAGCAGACCCTTGGTGCTCAGAGAACTGACTGCAGCCTGAAGTCCGCCAAGGCCTTCGTGCATGGGCATGGCTTTAAGGTCATTTTCCAGCTTGGCAACATGGGGTTCTTTCTGTCTGAAAAAGTACAGGCTTCGGGGGCGTGATGGAAAGAAACTTAGGCAGAGGAGAATTCAGAGCCTAAGTCTTAACTTGGATCTGGGGTGGGAGTTGTCAACTCATGCTGAGTGAAATACACAACGGTTCCCAACGTGGTAGGAAATGCGGGAAAAAAGGATGTTACGGGGGACTTGGATGGGAACCAGGATTAAGGTCCGATGTTTGGCTTTCTAAGTAAACACGTCTAGCTTTTTATTTTACAAATAACAATCTGGAAAGATGCATTAGGGACTCTAAATGCAAAATAGAAATGAGTTTATCCAGGTAAGTAAGGTTTTATTAAACAATTTAATTCATTCCAGTTCCTTTGGAAGAAACCGTGGGTTATGGTTAATGTACCGAGTCAGACAGAAAGCGCATTTACGGAGCCACCTGCATTTAATATACAACTGTCAGAAAACTCCTCACCAGCCCTTTCCTGCAGAGGAACAAGCCAAAGCGGGTTTTATCCTGGTAAACGCAACAACAGAAATGGCCAATGAGTATTCAAGGCAAGGCAGATCTCAAACGAAAACGTGAGCAGCTGAGAACACGGACAGGGTTTCGGAGCGCCCGGACCCTCTTACAATCCTTGCCTCTTTAAAAAGTGTGGCATGCTGGAAAGAGATTTTTCAGATGTGATACGAGAAAAGTTAAAGGGAAAAAAAAACCCAAAACAAAACAAAAAAGAAACCCACCAACTGGAATGAAAACACAGGTCCCTGCAGATACCTTTAAAAAAATAAATCAACTTATGAAATAAGTCTGTAACAGCCATGCTCAGACCAGGAAATTCTCAGAACAAGTATAATCATTTTATGAGCATGTAAAAAAAATCCTCTGTTCCTATAATGTTCTTTATTGAGAAAGCGAGGGGCATTTGCACTGGAGTTATTTGCTCTCTGTTTGGTATCCTGATGTTCGTGGTTTCAGAATGGGTATTTCCCAAGTCCTTTGGCACCAGACAAATCATTGCTTTTTATACTAAGGGGTCTGCCAGGCATCTGGCAGAGACTAATAAAACGATTCGTGATTATAGGTACACCCAGAGGCTCGCGGATGCAGCAAACTGTGCACGTTGACTCTCGGTGCTATTTCCTTGCCTGTCTCCCAATTGCTCCTCCTACGTTTTCTGCAAGTCACCAAGATCCTCCTCTCCCTGGTCTTTCATATTTTTAAATGTTAACCGTGACCTGGGCTCTTGCTTTTCTAAGCCTCCATGAGTCCTTGAGGACCTTGGTGCTTTTCTTTATCCAGAATGCCTAGCCCAGTGCAGGCATGTAGATGCTCAATACATGCTTATAGAATGAATGAATGAATGAACGAATGAATGTATGAGCAAATGGTTCCAACTTTGCGATGCTTTTAGACTGGAGTAGAGAGGGGGGTCATGCTGGCCACAGAATAGGGACTCAGCCCGCAGGGTCTGGAAGGAATCGGCAAAGTATGATGCTGAGAAAATGAACTGTCTCTCAGCTGTCTTTGCAAAAGTCCCGTTGGAAGGGCCAAGAATGGTGGCACATCGAATGGTCTGAACTCAGGCCCATGTGAAAAGAAGAGGAGAACAGCAGTGAGAGCCACAGGCGCTGACCTCGAAGCCGGCTCCCACAGAGCCTGGCCAAGAGGGCACCCCGTAGAGAGAGCTCCTTCAGGAAGCGAAGCAGGGCACTGGAGTGGAGGTAGTGGCAATTGACATTTGCATGGTGCTAGGGACTTTACAAGGCAATTTTGAATCCATTATTTCATCATTGCCTTGGAACGATCCATAGCGCTTAATATTATTATTGCCCTCACTTTATAGATGACAGAGCCCAAGAGAGCTGAGTGGACAGGAACCAAACCCAGAGAGGGAAAGAAGAAAGGCATGATGCTGGAAGATCCTAGGAAGGGGATTTTCCTCTTTGAAGCCTCATAGTCTCCAGAAGGGGACTGAAGAACCTCCTGTCTCCTCCTCCAAGAAGCCTTCCTGGAGTGCACACTGCCCAAAGAGCATGCGTCCCTCAGGAGGGTGGGGATGCAGTTTGTCCACAGGAAAAGTGGTCTGCAGAGGCGTGGAAGGTCTGCCAGGTGCTGGCTGCTTTGCACTGGCCTCCCTTAACCTCCGTTTCCGTGCCTGTACTTTGGGGAGAAGAGCCATGGTGAGGATTGATGAATATAATATGAGTATCCGTAGGCATCTACTCCAGCCTGTACCCAGTAGGTGCTCAGTGGATGGTGAGCAAGATAGTAGAGGACAGTTTAGCCAGCGATCATTCTCTGGGCAGGTGCTACCTTCACAGGCCAAGGCCTCAGGACTGGACTGTGAAGCCCAGAAAGGCCGAGTCCCTGCCTCCAGAGCTTGCCTGCCCTGGACAAGGGTGAGGCTGCCGGAATCCTCACCTGTAGGACAGGGGTCTCAGTGAAAGCTCCTCCATGGCCAAGGTGTGATGAGGATAAAATGAGGAGATGCACAAAGAGCTCTCAGCACAAAATAAGCCCCAAATAAATAACTATGATTATTTTTCAAATTCTGATTGTAGATGCAGCAGCGTATATCTTCAGAGGTGAGGGTCCAAACCCACCCTGTGAGGGTCCAGGGAGGCTCCCTGGAGGAGGTGCCTCTGGGCTGAGTCTTGAAGGATAAAGTGAAGAGATGTCCAGTGAAGAGATGAAGGGAATAGGGTTTGGTTCAAAGGGGAAGTGAATGTAGTCTCCAAGAGTGAGGCTGGAGCAAGTGGCGGACACCTACCTCCTCTCAACCTCTTCCTCCTCCAGGAAGCCTTCCTGGAGTGCACACTGCATACATCCCTCAGGTGGGGATGATGTTTCTCAGCAGTTTTTGGGTCTTCAGTGGCTGACACAGAGGGACAGAGCCTGTTTCCCAGGGAACTCTAGCTGGTCCTGCCTCTCCCCCGGCAGGCTCAGTGCTGGGAACACAGCGAGGGCTCATGAAGGGCTTGTAGCCTGGGGACAAGCCACTGGGAAAGACTCTCAGGCCGCTTGCACTGTGATTTTCTCTCTCCAAGCTGGCGGGCAGAAGCTCTGACCGGCTTCGGAGGGACTCGCCTGGAATGGGCACCGCTAAGTAGCAAGGCAGCCACCGCCCTGCACACACAGGGCTGAGGACAAACGGGCCCTTTCGTGTGTGCCCCCGCCCCGACCCTCATGGCAGCCTGTGCCTAGGCATGTGGAGGCCAAGGGCTCCCGGTCAGCAGAGCTGTGGCTGGAGGGCAGGCCTGCCTGCTGCAGGGCCCCTCCTGACAGACGCCACTGGCGGTGCTGTGAGAGCCCAGGGGACACAGGATATGTAATTAACCCCATTCAAATACACAGTTCAGTGTCCACTTGGCTAGGCAGCGGTGTCCCGTTGTTTGGTCAAACACTAGTCTAGATGTTGCTGCGAAGGTATTTCGTAGCTGGGATTAGCATCTTTAAATGAAGGGGATTACCCTCGATAAAGTGAGAGGGTCTCATCCAATCAGTTGAAGGCGTAAGAGCAGAAACTGAGGTTTCTAGAAGGAGAAGAAATTCTGTCTCAAGACTGCAACTTCAACTCTTGTCTGAACTTCCAGCCTGCTGGCCTGCCTGACAGATTTTGGACTTGCCAGCCCCACAATCACAAGCTAGTTCCTTAAAATATATAATTTTCGTTCATTTATTTGTTCGAGAAATTGTAGGAGTGCAGAAAAATCATGAGTTCCCATATATTGCCTACATTTGCTGCAATTGATAAAAACACATTCTGTCCATAATTTACTCTAAGGTTCACTATTTGTATTATACAGCACTATGGATATATATTTTTTATTCTAATAACATAGATACTACATTTAACCACATTCAAATATATAATTCAGGGCTGCTAATTACATTCAATACTGTATTACTGTCACCACCCTCCACTACCAAACTCTGCACAATTTAAGCCTTTTCTCCCCTCCCCCACTCCCCTACTCCCACCCCAGCCCCTGGTAACCTATATTCTAGCTTCTGACTCTATGACTTTCCTTATTCTATTTCACATCAGTGAGATCATACAATATCTGTTCTTTTGTGTATTCGCTCAATATGATGTCTTCAAGGTTCATCCATTTTGTTGCATGTATCAGAACTTCATTCCTTTTTAGGGCTGAATAATATCCATTGTGTGTATATACCACATTTTGTTTCTCCATTCATCTGTTGACACACACTCGGGTTGCTTCATCTTTTGGCAATTGTGAATAATGCCTCTTTGAACATCCTTATACAAATATCTGTTCAGTCCCTGCTTTCAAATCTTTTGGATATTTATCTACAAGTGAGAGTTCTAAGTCACATGGTAATTCTATATTTAACTTTCTGAGAAACTGCTAAACTGTCTTCCTTAGCAACTGTACCATTTTACATTTCTACCAACAATGAGTGAGTGTTCCTATTTCTCCACATCTTCTCAACACTTATAATTTTCTGTTTTGTTTTTTTTAATGGTAGCTATTTTAGTGGGTGTGAAATGGTATCTCATTGCAGTTTTGAGTCACATTTCCCTGATGGCTATTGATGTTAAGCATCTTTTCATGTGCTTTCTGGCCATTTTTATATCTTCTTTGGAGAAATATCTATTCAAGTCTTTTGCCCATTTTTAAATTGGGTTGTGCTTCTTTTTGTTCTTGAGTTGTAGGATTTCTTTTTATATTTTGAATTTTAAACCCTTATCAGATATATGATTTCCAAATATTTTCTCCCATTGTTTAAGTTGTTTTACTTTCATGATAATGTTTATCTTTTTTTCTCTTGTTGCTTGTGCTTTTGGTGTAAAATCTAAGAAACCATTGCCTAGTACAAGGTCCAGAAGATGCTTCTTTATGTTTTCTTCTGGGAGTTTTATAATTCTGGTTTTTGTATTTAGGTCTTTGGTCCGTTTTGAGTTGATTTTTGTATATGGTGTGAGGTAGGGGTCCACTTTCATTCCCTTACATATAGAGATCCAGTTTCCCCAGCACCATTTCTTGAAGAAGCTATTCTCCAACTGAATTGACTTGACATCCTTGTCAAATATCATAAATGTGAGGGTTGATTTCAGAACTCTCAATTTGATTCCATTTTTCTGTGTGTCTGCTTTGTGCCAATACCATGCTGTTTTGATACTGTAGCTTTGTAATAAGCTTTAAAGTCAGGAAATGTGAGTCCCCTAACTTCATTCTTCTTTTTCAAGATGTTTTTGGCTATTCAGAGCCCTTTACCCTCCTATATAAAATTGATGATTGGCTTGTCCATTTCTACAAAGAAAGCTTTTGGGATTGTGTTGAATCTGTAAATTGCTTTGGGTAGAATTGACGTCTTAACAATACTTATTCTTCCAATCCATGAACATGGAATGTCCTGCCACTTATTTAGGTCTTCTTAGATTTCTTTTAGCAATGTTTTAAGTTTTCTGGTACAAGTCCTTCACCTCCTTCATTAGATTTATTTGTAGATACTTGATTCTTTTAGTTGCTGTTGCAAATAGAATTTTTTTTTCTTGATTTCTTCTTCTGATTGTTCATTACTAATGTACAGAAACACTACTGATTTGGGGGTATTGATCTTATACCCTTCCACTTTGCTGAATTCATTTATTAACTCTAGAAATGTTATTGTAGATTTTTCAGGGTTTTCTGTATATGAGAATCATATCATCTGCAAATAGGGAAAGTTTTACTTCTTTCTTTTCAACTTGGATGCCTTTTATTTCTTTTTCTTGCCTAACTGCTCTAGAAAGGACTTCTGGTATAATGTTGAATAACAGTATTGACAGTGGGCATTCTTGTCTTGTTCCTGATCTTAGAGGGAAAGCTATCAATCTTTCACAGTTGAGTAGGATGTTAGCTGTGGGATTTTCTTATACGTCCTTTATCATCTTGAGAATGTTTCCTTCAATTCCTACTGTTCTAAGTGTTTTTTATAAAGAAAGTGTGCTGGATTTTGTTAAATGCCTGTTCTGTACCAACTGAGATGACCATGTGTGTGTGTGTGTGTTTTCCTTCATTCTATTAATAAGGTGTTTTCATTAATTGATTTTCTTATGTTGAATTGCCCTTGCATACCTGGGATAAATCCCACTTGGTAATGATATATAATTCTTTTGAGGTGCTGTTGGATTAATTTACTAATATTTTGTTGAGGAATTTTGCATCCATATTCATAAGAGACATTGGTCTGTAATTTTCTTTTCTTATGGTAACTTTATCTGGCTTTTGGTATGAGAATCACATTGGCTACATAGAGTTAGGGAGTGTCCCCTTCTCTTCAATTTTTGGGGAAAGTTTGAGAAAGATTGGTGTTAATTCTTGGAATGTTTACTAAAATTCCCCTGTGAAGCCATCTGGTCCTGGGTTTTTCTTTGTTGGGAGGGTTTTGATTACTGATTCAATCTCTTTACCAGTGATTGGTTTGTTGAGCTCTTCTATTTCTTCCAGAGTCAGTGTAGGTAGTTTATGTGTTTTGAGAAAATTGTCCATTTCTTTTAGGTTATCTAACTTGCTGTAGAGATGTTCAGAGTATCCTCTTTGAGTCCTTTTTATTTCTGTGAGATCAGTAGTAACATCCCCTTTTACATTTCTGACTTTAATTATTTGTGTGTCCTCTCTCTTTTTTTTCTCTGTCAGTCTAGCTAAAGGTTTGTAGAGGTTTTTTGGTTGTTGTTGTTTTGCTTTTTTAGGAGGTACCTGGGATTAAATCTGGAACCTAGTACATACAAAGCAGGTGTTCAACCACTGAGCTATACCTCCTCCCCAGGTTTGTCAATTTTATTGATCTTTTCAAAGAACCAACTTTTGGTCTTGATTATTCTATTTTTTAAAACTCTTTATTTCATTTGCCCCCACTCTAATCGTTATTTCCTTCCTTCTGCTCACTTTGGGCTTAGTATGTTTTCCTTTATCTAGATCCTCCAATTTTGAACTTAAGAATCTGATTTAAGATTTTTTTTAAGCATTTAGAGCTATAAATTTCCCTCTCAGCACTGTTTTTGCTGCATCCCATAAGTTTTGGTATGTTGTGTTTTGATTTTCATCAAGATATATCTCAAGATATTTCCTAATTTCCCTTGTGATTTAGTCTTTGACCCATTGGTTGTTTAAGAATACATTAATTTCCATATATTTGTGACTTTTTCAGTTCTCTGTTATTGATTTCTGGTTTCATTCCATCATGGTTGGAGAAAACACATTGTCTGATTTCAATATTTCTGAATTTATTGAGACTTGTTTTGTGACCTAATGTGTGGTATATCCTGGAGAACAATCCATATGCCCTAGAGAAGAATGTGTCTTCTGCTGCTGTTGGGTGAAGTATTCTGGTTTTTTTAGGTCTAATTGTTTAAGAGTATCTTCAGGCCTTCTACTTCCTCATTGCTTTTCTGTCTAGATATTTATCCACTACTGAAAACGGTCTTTAAAGCCTCACACTATTAAGATAGGCCGTCTACTTCTCCCTTCAAATCTGTCCATATTCACCTCATATATTTTGGGACTTTGTTGTTAGATGTATAATATTTATAATTGCTGTGTCTTCTTGTTGAATTGACCCGTTTGTCAGTACGTAATGACCTTCTTTGTCCCTTGTAACAGTTTTTGATATAAAGTCTATTTTATCTGATATTAGCATAGCTACCCAAGCTCTCTTTCGGTTACTACTTACATGGTATACTATTTCCCCATCCTTTCACATTCAACTTCCGTCTTTGAATTTAAGGTGAGTCTTTTGTAAACAGCACATAGTTGTGTCATGCTTCTTTGTATCCATTCTGCCAATCTCCACCTTTTGGCTGGAGAGTTTAACCAAGTTGCATTTAAAATAACTACTGATAATTCAGGACTTTCTTCTGCCATTTTGTTATTTAGTTTTTGCAAGTTTTATACCTTTTTTGACCTTTAATTCTTCCATTAATGCCTGCTTTCATATTTATTAGATTTTTTTGTATTGTACCATATTATGACCCTTTTCATTTTTTTCCTGGATCTATTTTTCATATATTTTCTTTGTGATTACCATGGTTTTAAAATTTAACACCCTAAATATAAAATGATCAATTTTTATTTGATACCAACTTAATTTCAATAGCATACATATACACTGTTCCTGTACCCCTCTGCCACCCACAGTTTTTGGCACTTATTACAAATTGTATCTGTGTATGTTGTATATCCAAAACTGTAGATTTATCATTACTTTTATGCATTTTCATTTTAGCATCTGTAAGAAGTGGAGTTACATACCAAAAACAACAACAACAACAACAACAACAACAACAACAATACAATAGTACTGGCATTTATACTTATTCAAATGACTGCCTTTTCCAGGGGCCTTTGTTTCTTTATGCCCCTATGAGCTACTCTCTGGCATCCTTTCCTTTCGGTCTGAAGAGCTCCCTTTAGCACTGCTTGCAGGGCAGGTCTTGTGGTAAGAACCCTCCTCAGCTTTTCTTTATCTCAGGAGGTCTTAATCCTTCCTCCATTTTTGAAAGAATGTCTCACTGGATATAAAAATCTTGGTTGGCAGTTGTTTTTTTCTCAGTACTTTAAATATTTCAACCCGCTGCCGTCTTGCCGCCACGGTTTCTGATGAGAAATTGGAACCTAGTCTTATTGGGACTTTCCGGGACACAGCACTGCTTTTCTCTTGCAGCTCTCAGAACGCTCTCCTGTCCTTTGCATTTGACCTTAGCCACCATGTGTTTGGGCATTTTCCCCTTCAAGCTTATCCTGGTTGGTGTTCACTGGGCTTCTTGAATGTGCATATTCACATCTTTTGCCAAGTTTGGGAAGTTTACTGTCATTATTTCTTTAAATATTCCTTCTGCTCCTTTCTCTCCTTCTCCCCCCTCGGGGGCTCCCCAAATCCATATATTGGTGCGCTTAATGGTATCCCATAGGTCTCAAGCTATTTTCGTTTTTTCTAATTCTTTTTTCTTTCTGGAATCAGTTCACTGATTCTTCCTTTGGCCAGCTCCAATCTGCTGTTGAAACCCTCGTGGGCAGTTTTCATTTCAGTTATTGTGGTCTTCATTTCTAGTAGTTCTGTTTAGTTCCTTTTTAAAATTTCTATTGCCTTATTGAAAGTCTCATATTGCTTATTCATTGTTTTCCTAATATACTTTGTTCTTTCTCTGCATTTTCCTTCTCCTTGGGCATATTGAAGATCATATTTTAAAAGTCTTTGACTTATATGCCCATGGTCTTGGCTTTTCCATTGGTGTTTTCTGGGGTTTTAGCCTCTCCCTTTGGATGGGCCATCATTTCCTGTTTCTGTTTGTTGCACACTGTACATTCTACTATTTTAAAATAACTCTGGGATTTAGTTTCTGAGCTGTTTCTTGAGTTTGTATCCAGTTAGTGAAATTTTAGAGATTTTCTTGAGTGTCAGTAGCTAACAAAACCAAACAAATCAATGAAAAAAAACCATCTTTCAGTCTTTGGAAACTGGTTTTGTGTTAAATAGTGTCTTCTTGAAAAGTCTGCCTCCTATCAATAAGGTCAGCCCAAGGGTAAATGCAAAGTGCAGGGTCCTGCCTGTCTTTTCTGGGCCTGTGTCTCGTCTTAGGACTGTGCTTGCTAGTGGCCTTAGGAGTTCTCCTGCTTATAGGACTTTGAATGCCCCCTTCACCCCCCAGGAAGCAGACTTTCTCCGGGTCCCACATGTTCCACGACAGGACTTAAAATTGCTTTTGCCTAGAGGCGAGCCAGAGAGGAGTTTCCCAGGTCAGTCTTTTCCAGCTGGAAGGAGGCTGGGGACTTACAAAGGGAGCAGCAACCAACTTCCTGGGGAGGGGGTGAGGGTGGCGCCAGCAAGGGTGCTGAGAGCTTCTCCTACGGCTCTGAAGCTGCGTTTCCTCGATTCGGCACTTGCCGAGTAATTGCAGCCCTTTAACTGTTTTCTGTAGGTTGAAGGAAGGGCTAGCAAGACTCCTCTGCCACCTTTGCTGGGTGGGGTTGGAGCAGCATCCGCCCTCAGAGCTGGGCACCCCAGGAACCTGAAGCAGCCAATCAGAAGCAGTGATAGCTATTGGATCACACACCCCTGGCTCTTGGTGAACTAGATCTTTATCTCCCAGCCTGGTACCAGCAAGCTGCCCGGGGAAGGAGTCTGAGTAACTCGCTGCTGCCTGCCCCGCGTCTGGGGAAGGAAGGATGATAGTCACTGCCTAGGAAGTGCGATTCCCTGGTATTTCCTGTGATTTGCCAGCCTCTTCCTCCTGCCTCTCCCTGGATGCTGCACAGTATTCTGCTAGACTCCAGAATTTCCATATAGGTGATCCAGACAGTTTTTGCCTGTTGTTCTGGTGAAGGGACTGATTCTTGGAGCTTCCTACTCTGCCATCTTCTCATCTAAATAATTTTTTTATTTTTTAAAAATAGGAGCTATATATATAAATCCTGTTGGTTCTGTTTC
>JAQZBX010048310.1:0-12570 GCA_029593785.1 Cabassous unicinctus | reverse complement strand
GCTGTGTTTTTTCTGTGTCTGCTTATCTCCCCCTTGCTGTGAGGTCTTGCTGCATCAGCCCATCGCGCCGCTCGGGCCGGCCTGCCCTCACAAGGAGGCCCCGGGAAGCGAACCCGGGGCCTCCCATATGGTAAACGGGAGCTCTATCGATTGAGCCACACCCACTTCCCTTTATGATAATTTTATGCTTAATTTTCTGAGGAATCACCAACTGTTTTCCACAGTGGCTGCCACCATTTTACATTCCACCAACAATGTGCAAATGTTCCTATTTCTTCACATCCTCTCCAACACTTATTTTCTGTTTCTTAAATAGTAGCCATTCTTGTTGGTTTGAGATGTTATCTCATTGTGGTGTTGATTTGCATTTCCCTGATGGTTAATGACACTGAACATGATTTCATTTATTTACTGGCCATTTCTATTTCTTCTTTGGAGAAATGTCTATTCAAGCTTTTTCCCATTTTTCAATTGTGTTGTTTGTCTTTTTGTTGTTGAGTTGTAGGAGTTTTTAAAATATATTCTGGATATTAAATTTTTATCAGATATATGGTTTCTAAATATTTTCTCCCATTCTGTAGGTTGTACTTTTACTTTCTTGATAAAGTATTTTTTTAAATAAAATTGTATTGAAGTATATCATTCATATATGAACATACAAAAACGATAAATGTGTAGTAAAAGTTGTAAACTTACAAAACAAACGTGTATCATCATACAGGGCTCTCATACATCATTCCACCAACCTTGCATTGTTTTGAAACATTTTTTACAAACTATAAAATAGCATTGTCAAAATATTACTACTAACTATAGCTCATATCTTATATTTGGTGTATTTTTCTCCCAACTCTCCCGATTATTAATACCCTGTATTAGTATTATCTATTTGTTACCGTTCATGAGAGAACATTCTCATATTTGTCCTGTTAACCACAGTGCATCTTCCACCACTGGATTCCCTGTGTTTTACAGCCCCATGTTTTATACAATCCATTCAGAGTGGCTCTCATTTTCATCACAGAGTTGTGCTGTCATCACCTCAATAAATTTTAGAACGTTTTCATTCCTCCAAAAGGAAAAATCTCATACCCCTTTATACCTGCTATAGCTGTCTCTTAGGATTGATATAATATCTTCTTTGCCATTGCTGCAAAAATATTACAATATTACTGTTAACTACCATCCATATGTTACATTAGTTGTAATTTCCCCATGTATCACCCTTTTTTTAACACTTTGAAAAAGAACATTCTTATAAGATTAACCACAATCTTCATTCACCATGGAAATCCCACTATGTTATACACACCCTAGAGTTTTCTCTAGTTTCCTTTCAATTAACATTTGCGTCCACAGACTACCCCATTCAGCCACAATCTCATTTATAAATCAGCAGTGTTAGTTATACTCACTATAATGTGTTACTATCAACTCTATTCATTTCCACAGTTTTACAATAAACCTTATTAAAAATTCTACACACATTGAGCATCAGCTCCCATTCTTAACCCACACTCTGTTTCCTAATAACCTATACTCTAGAGTTTACCTCTGAGTTAACTTATCATATTTACTTCATATTAGTGGGACCATAAAATGTTTGTCCTTTTGTGTCTGGCTTATTTTACTCAACATAATATCCTCTAGGTTCATTCACGTTGCCATGTGCATCCCAATTTCATTTTTTCTTACTGCTGAATAGTATTCCACATGTGTAAATGTGTAAATACCACATTTTGTTTAGCCATTCATCAGTTGATGCACACTTGGGCTGGTTCCATATTTTAGCAATTGTGAGTAAAGCTGCTATGAACATCAGTGTGCAAATGTCAGTTCGCATCCTTGTTTTCAGCTCTTCTGAATATATTCCTAGTAACAGGACTGCTGTATCATACAGCAGTTCTATATTCAGCTTCTTGAGGTACTGCCAAACTGACTTTCATAGTCGCTGCATCATTCAACATTCCCACCAACAGTGAAAGGGTGTTCCTATTCCTCCACATCCTCTCTAGCACTTGCAGTTTTCTGTTTTTTTATGACTGCCATTCTATAAGGTGTGAAACGGTATCTCATTATACTGTGTGTGTTTTTTAAGATTTATTTATTTATTTCTCCCCACTCCCACCCCCGTTGTTTTTGCGCTGTCTGCTCTCTGTGTCCATTTGGTGTGTGTTCTTCTGTGTCTGCTTGTCTTCTCTTTAGGCAGCACCAGGAACCAATCCTGGGACTTTCTGGAGTGGGAGACAGGTGCTCAATCTCTTAGGCCACCTCAGTCCCCTGGCCTGCTGTATCTCTTATTGTCTCTCTTCTGCGTCTCTTTTTGTTGCATCATCTTGCTGCACCAGCTCTCCACTCAGGCCAGCACTCCTGCGCAGACCAGAACTTCATGCGAGCCAGCTCGCCACATGGGCCAGCTTGCCTTCACCAGGAGGTCCCGGGAATCGAACCTGGACTTCCTATATGGTAGAGGGGAGCCCAATTTCTTGAGCCACATCTGCTTCCCTCATTATAGTTTTGATGTGCATTTCTCTAATAACTAGTGATGTTGAACATGTTTTCATGTGTCTTTTGGCCATTTGTATTTCCTCTTTGGAGAAATGTCTATTCTAGTCTTTTGCCCATTTTTAAATTGGGTTGCTTGTCTTTTTATTGTTGAGTTGTATGATTTCTTTATATAACATGGACATCAAACACTTGTCGGATATGTGGTTTCCAAGTAAATACTTTCTCCCATTGAGCAGCCTTTTTACTTTCTTGACAAAGTCTTTTGGAGAACAAAAGTGTTTAATTTTAAGGAGGTTCCATTTATCTATTTTTTTTTTCATTCATTGCTTATGCTTTGGGTGCAAAGTTTAAGAAACTACCACCTACCACAAGACCTTGAATATGTTCCCTACATTTTCTTCTAGAAGTTTTATAGTTGTGGCTTTTATATTTAGGCCCTTGATCCATTTTTGAGTTAATTTTTGTATAAGGTGTGAGATAAGGGACTTGATAAAAGTCTTTTTTTGCACAAAAGTTTTTTATTTTGATGAAGTCCATTTTATCTAATTTTTCTTTTGTTGCTCATGCTTTTGATATAAAGTATATGAAACTGTTGCCTTATACATGGTCCTGAAGATGTATCCCTATGTTTTCTTCTAGGAGTTTTATAGTATTAGTTCCTATATTTAGGTCTTTGATCCATTTTGAGTTAATTTTTGTATGTGGTGTGAGGTAGGGGTCCACCTTCATCCTTTTGCATATGGCTATCCAATTCTCCCAGCACCATTTGTTGAAGAGACTATTTTTTCTCCATTGAGTGGACTTGGCACCCTTATGAAAGATCAGTTGGCCAAAGGTGTGAGAGTTTATTTGTGAACTCACAACTCAATGCCATTGGTCTATATGTCTGTCCTTGTGCCAGTACCATGCTGTTTTGATTACTATAGCTTTGCAATAAGTTTTTAAATCAGGAAGTGTGAGTCCTTCAAACTTATACTTCTCTTTCAAGATGGTTTTGGCTCTTTGGGGCTGCTTATCCTTACATATAAATTTGGTGATTAACTTTTTCATTTTTACGAATAAGTCTGTTGGAATTTTTACTGGAATTCCATTGAATCTGTAAATAGCTTTGGGTAGAATTGGCATGTTAACAATATTAATTCTTCCAGTCCATAAACGTGGTATATCCTTGCATTTATTTAAGTCTTCTCTAATTTCCTTTAACAATATTTTCTAGTTTTCTGAGTATAAGTTCTTTACATCCTTGGTTAAATTTATTCCTAGATATTTGATTCTTTTAGTTGCTATTGTAAATGGAATTATTTTCTCGATTTCCTCTTTGTATTGTTCATTACTAGTATATAGAAACACCACTGATTTTTGCATGTTGATCTTGTACCCTGCCACTGTGCTGAATTTATTAGCTCTAGTAATTAGCTTTGTTGTGCATTTTCCAGGATTCTCTATGCCAATTATTTTTTCTTTAAAAAAAAAATACATACGGGAAGCAGCTGTGGCTCAATTGGTTGGGCTCCCGCTTACCATATGGGAGGCCCCGGGTTCGATTCCCGGGGCCTCCTGATGAAGGTAAGCCGACCCATGGAGCTGATGGCCCACATGGCACAGTGAGCTGGAGCAGCAAGATGATGCAACAAAGGGAAACAAGCAGACACAGAAAAACACAAAACAAATGGACCCAGCGAGCGCAAGCAGCAAGGGAGGGTTAAATAAATAAATAAATATAAGTCTTTTTAAAAAATACATAAAGGTGCCCCTTATGATTGATGGCATCATAGATTTGTTGAATTAGCCCTTCTTCCTCTCTACTCTCCTACTCTTATATAACTAAGATAGACAGGGAAAAAAATAGATTTGATGCAGTCACTTTCTTTGCAAGAGAGATAACTGATGGTTGAGAATGTTACCCATTATTCAGCCATAGGACTGAAGCTACAAGGAACTGTTCTGATTCTTGATTGTCGTGGTGTGATACAACTCTATACATTTGTCAAACCTCATAGAACTATATACCAAATGAGTGAATTTTACTGTTTGCATATTAAAAAATATATTTTTTAAAAGTTGACAACAAAATATTCTAAGTTCAAAAACAACAAAAAAAGAATGAAGTTACAAGATATGCTGCAACATGGACGAACCTTGAAAACATTATACTCAGTGGCATAAGCAAGGCACATAGGGACAAATATCATATGATATCACTCAAGGGATGCCTAGAAATAGCAAATTGCAGAGATAGAAAGTAGATTAGAGGTTACCAGGGAAAAGGGGGAGGCAGGAAGGGGAATGTTTGGGAAAATGAGAGGAAGAGGAGGGAGGAAGGAAGGGAAAGAAGGGAAGGCAGACATTCCAAAGGCATTTACATTTCGGGGAGCGGGTGTAGCTCAGTGGTTGAGCACCTGCTTCTTATGTAGGTCCTGGGTTCAATCCCTCGTACCTCCAGAAAAAAAGAAAAAGCATTTACATTTAAAAGAGGATGATTGAGATAAGGGAATTAATCCACCTGATGAGAATAAAGGAGATTTCCATCTGGGCAAAAACCTTGAGGACCTTCAGATCATACCATGTTGGCAATTATGAGCAACTCTGAGATGGCCCTCTCTTTGTCTTAAAAAAAAAATAGGTAAATTTGTGAGCAAAATGAGACCTACGCTTTTGTCAGTAGAATTACCCTAAATGCAACTCTAAAATTCCCTGGGGATAGTACAGGTATCTTACTCAGTTATGCCTCCCGAAGCAAAGAACAATTGAAGATTTGCTAATCCCTGATCTGTCTAAAATGTCTTCATCTCATCAGGACACACCGTCTCCCTTTCTTTCCAGAAACTCCAATGGTCTTTGCTAGAATTTTAAAATAATAATATAATGATTTTTTTTAAAGGAAAAACATGACCTGAGGGTCTCATTTGAAAGATGTGTATTTTCATAAGGAAAAGGCCTAAAGCAATGTTTCTCAAATAGTATGCCCTTACCAACTACATTAGAATCACCAGGGAAGCTAACAAAAAGTGCAGACAGATTCATAGGTCCCAATTTCAGGAGATGAGCCACAGAAAACAGCATTCATAACAGGCTGATTCTTATTCTGAAGTTAGAGACCTTAGACCTCTTTAGAGAAGTTCGTTTTCATATAATAAGTTTCGCACAGCACCTAGCACATAAGTAGCAAACATTAAATAAATGGTGGATGCTTATATTAGTCATTGCTATGTGATAAACTACCCCCAAAATTTAGCATCTTAAAACAACAAACATTCATCATCTCACAGTTTCTGTGAGTCCAGAATTCAATAGCAGCTTAGCTGGCTGGGGGTTCTGGCTTAGGGTCTCTCAAGAAGTTGCAGTCAAGACGTTAGCCAGGGCTGCAGTCATCTGAAAGTTGACTGGGCCTAAAGGATGACTCACTCTCGTGGTTTTTAACAAAAGGCTTCAGCTACTTCTTGGCTGTTGGCAGGGGAACCTCAGTTTCTCACCAGGTGGGCCTCTCTAAAGGACTGATTGAGCATCTTCATGTGACGGCGGCTGCTTTTCCCAGAGTAAGTGATTCGAGAAAGAGCAAGGAGGAAGCCCCAATGCCTTCTAGACCTAGTCTCCAATGTCACACCCATTACTTTTATCATATTCTATTTGTTAGAGGCAAGTCACTAAGTTCAGGCCACTACCAAGGAAAGGGGAATAAAGTGTCACCTCTTGAAGGGACAAGTAACAAAGAATGTGTGGACATATTTTTAAATTACCACAGTGCTATTATTATTTCCTTATGGTAGTATAGAGAAAAAAGCTTTGTAAAAGGGTGCCATAATTTAGGGTCTCCAGAAATGCCCATAACTTCCCACCCATCTTTTTGGGGAGAACTGGCAAAGAACCTAGCCCTACAGGGACCGTTTTGTTCCAGACTTGACTTGCATTTCTAATTGTGGATGGAAGTGAACCTTCCTATGCTCTTCCTTCCCCTCCAAATAGGCTTTGGCTCAGCTAGTGGTTAAAACAGCTCAACAACCTGCACTCATAAATGTTGTAGAACTATAGGAAGAGAGAAAAACCTTGAAGTGGGTGTTATTTTCTCCCTCTGTGGTACCACACAGCAATGAAAATGCCAAGTGGTATTGCCACAACTACATTGCTACACAGCCCTTGGAAGTGTCCAGCTGGGGGGCAACACTCTATAAAACCAATGGGAATATGATTATTTGCCTTTTAATAACAAATCCATCATTTGGTAAAAAATTTGGACTGTAACATTCCTCTAAGTAGCCAGTACTACTATCACATTTAAACTATTTAGAATTTTGATTTAGAGGGATGCATGAGAGATACGTCTGCAGAACCCAGGAGCCTGCCCAAGTTGTGCAGCTCCCAAAACTATCTAGTTTACAGCAAGTAGTTTAAGCTGTGGAAGCATTTGGCTAATTCCAGGGCTGCCTTCACTGACAATCTGAAGGGAAATTGAGTGTGTTACAAGATGGAATCAAATACTGATCTCTCTTTGAATGACTATTGTGTTTTATCAAAGACATTCGATATTGACACAGGGCAGACTACTGAGTCTCAATAAAAATCTATTCTCCACTTTCTTCTACCTCATCTGCAGATTGTTGACATTTTCTTTTATTTCAGCGCTGATGTTTTTCTTTTACATTGGAGATTTTAGCACTGATGTTGTAATTGCTTATCACACAGCTGGCCCTGTTGTGGTGTTCTTGTTAATGTCCCTTCATTTTCCTGACGGTCCTGTGATCCAATCTACAATCCATTTAAAAACAAAACATTTCACATGCCATTTTCTGCTGTGGCTCTATTGGAGTTCCATTTCAGCTTCATTAATATTGATGTTGTCTGTCTCCTTGCTTATTTCAGAAGATTCTTTGAAATTAATCTTCAGAATTTGCTGTGATTTGTTGCTGTTTTGTGCGTCAGCCCCAGTGCAGCTTGTCTCGTTAATTTTGTTTTTCTTTATTTTTGTGTCTGCTTTGACTCTTCTCCTACTTGTACTACTGTTGGGTATCAGGTTCTTTCTGGAATCCCGGTTTCGTCTCTGCCTTTCACTGTGATTTTCCATCATTAGGGACCTCTTGAATAAAAATGTAGCCCTTGTTTCTGACAGAGTCCATATGCCTTTTCTTTTCTTTCTGTGTGATTTTCCATCATTATGGTTCTTAAATTTCTTGAATAATGATATATACTATGAACAAATGGACGGAGCAGTAATGGCTTCATCAGTGTTTTCTAAAATGTATCTGCTGCTTTTAGAGCACACAGTGTCACAGAAGAATATGTGCTATGTAAAAGAATTTTTAAAATAGATTTTTTGGCCTGTTAGGGACAATGCTATCATGCATTAATAATTCACATTTTTGCTTACAAAATATGCTTGTTAGGATATCAGTTCCACAGCAACCAAGTTGGAGAATAAATAGCCTTAGATCTGAATGTCTTTGAGGAATATAGGTGTAATAGTATGGCTGCTTTTTCCCCCTATAACATTTTCAAAGGTAGCCAATATTTCTTTGACCAGGAATGTTAAGTTAGAAGTTACACTAATTTCAAAAAATCAGATAGATGAAGCTAAACTTCCCAAATTCGAGATACTTTGTCTGATGGGATGAGAATTTCATTGAACACTTCTGAATAAAATAACTCCATACCTCTAGTTATAAATAGGCAAGGAAATATTATGGGTAGTAGAAGAACAGCATTCAAATCGAACAACTATAATTGACCAAGCCAAGTCAATAAATGCCATGAAATAAGAGGGTAAAACTGAAAATATTGGCTGCCCAATCATCACTATAAAAATATGGAGAGAATGTAATGCTAAAATAAAACATATAAAATGTACTGTTCACTAATGATTAAAAACTATGCTTCATGTTTAGAATACCAATTACAACTGTAGAATTCAGAGTTAGATCAAGCAGTTTTCTCTCTGAAAATGCCCTATAAAAGACTATCAAAACCTCTAGAGACAGCTGGTATTTCAGAGTCTTACAAATCCATGATGCTCAAATGATTACAAAGTTAAGCAAAAGAGATTTAATGGCTTTCTTAGATGAAAACCAGTGTAACTTGGACATGAACCTTGAAATCACAAAATTCCGAGTTCTCAGTTTATTGTTAATACTGTATTTCATTAGAATTATTTCAATTCCTTTGTCAATACTTTCCATATTTTTAAATAGAAGCAAAAATGCCTATAAAATGGTATAGAATTGAGAGTTCAGAAATTAATCTGTACATTTATTGCATACATAATATTTACTGTTTAGGTCAATTGATTTTCAATAGGGATACCAAAACAATTCAATGGGGAAAGAATAATTTTTCAACAAATAGTGCTGGACAATTGGATATACACATTTAGAAGAATGACGTTGGACCTCTACCTGATATCATATACTAAAATTAATTCAAAATGGGCCAAAGACCTAAACATAACAGTTAAACTATGAACTCTTAGAAGTAAATATAGGTGTAAATCTTTATGATCTTGGATTGGGCAATGGTTTCTTAGATATAATACCTAAAGCACAAACAACCAAAGGAAAAAATATATAATTTGGACTTCATCAGAATTTAAAAGTTTGGTACATCAAAGGACACAATCAAGAAAGTAAAAAGACACCCATCAGAATAATAGAAAATATTTACAAATCTTATATATTTTTTAAAACTCTTACAACTCCACAATAAAAAGACAATCCAATTTAAAACTGGGTGGGGAAGTGGATATGGCTCAAGTGATTGAGCTCCTGTGTACTATATTGGAGGTCCCAAATTGGGTTCCCAGTGCTTCCTGGAGAAGATGAGCAAGACAGCGAGCTGGTGCAATGGGCTGGCATGGCGAACTGCCCCAACAAGATGACACAACAAGGGACACAAAGAGGAAACACAATGAGAGAGACAACAAAGCAGGGACTGGAGGTGGCTCAAGTGATTGAGCCCCTCTCCCACATGAGAGGCCCCAGGTTTGGTTTCCAGTGACTCCTAAAGTGAAGACGAGCAGCCACAGAGAGCACACAGCGAATGGACACAGAGACCAGACAGCGAGCACAAACAACAAAGGAGGAGGGGCATAAATAAATAAAATAAATCTTTAATAAATAAATAAATTTTAAAAACTGGGCAAAGCACCCTCAAGACTGATGGTTGTTCTTGAGATAGCTAAACAAAAGGAAAATGAGATATAAATGGGTCTGTCTCTAGTGAACTGAGAGTAAAAATAAGATAAAAAAAATAGACACCCTGACGTGGGGAGAGGGCCATGCCCATAATCCACCCAACAGAGTAAGGAATCCTACTCCAGAGGTCTTAAATGTAATCAAACAGCCACCCAACAGACCTCACTGCAATCAAGAAAGGAACAAAATGACTGACTGAGCCTACTTGACTGCCCAACAAGAAAAAAAATCATTGGTGGTGACTAGAGTGTTTTGGTCATGTCTCCAATGAGATCACTGGAGACATGACCCAAAGTGGGACTGTTAAGTAAAATAAAATGGCTGCCTGCATTGGGCATTCCTGGGAGGGACACCTTTATGAGAAGGGTTTTCTAAAAAACAAAAACAGTTGACCTGAGGGGCTTTCTGAGAAAATGGAACACACTCTACAGAATAAGCAATGTCTGCTGACAAACCAGTTTCAGTCCAGTAGAGAACAAGCATACCATACTAATCAATTTTACCTACTTCCAACTGTGTAAGATCCTCCTATGTAAAATGGAAACTCAATGTCAGTTAATCAGAACATTTTCTCACTTGTTTCTACGTTTGCCCTATATGAACTTCCCTTTTCTACTTCCTTTGCAGCACTCCCACTTTCTAAAAGGGATGCTGCTTGATTCTTGACATCATGACAATAAAGCTGTGAGATCCTAAAAAACAGCAACAACAAACAGGACAAAGTAGTTAAATACACACTTCTCCAAAAAAGATAAACAAATAGCCAATGAGCACATGAAATGATGCTCAACATCATTTGTCACTAGGGAAATGCACATCAAGCCCACAATGAGATACCACATCACAAGCACTGGGATGGCTATAATAAAAAAGATGGACAATAAATTGTTGGTGGGATGTGGAGAAATTGGAACACTCATACATTGTTAGTGGGAATGTAAGACGGTACAGCCACTTTAGAAAACAGTTTGGCAGTTTCTCAAAAACTTAAACATAACAGAGAGTTACCCTGTGACCCAGCAATTCCACTCCTAGGCATATACCCAAGAGAATTGAAAATATATTTTCACACAAAAACTTGTACATGAATGTTCATAGCCGCACTATTCATAAAAGCCAAAAAGTAGAAACAACCCAAATGTCCATCAACCGATGAATGGATAAACAAAATGTAATATATCCATACAACGGAATATAGTGATTCACTACAGTGGAAGTAGTGATTCACTCTAAAACACAAATGAACCCTGAAAACATTACTCTAAATGAAAGAAGCCCAAGAAAAAAAGACCACATATTGTGTGATTCAATTTATATGAAATGTCCATAATGGGCAAATCCATAGAGAAAGAAAGTAGATTAGTGGTTGCCAGGGGCTGAAGGGAGGTGAAATAGGGAGTCACTGTTAATGGGTATGGGGTTTCTTTTTGGGATGATGAAAAAGTTCTGAAATTAGATAGTGGTGATGGTTGCACAATTTGTGAATATACTAAAAACCACTGTACTGTACTTTAGAAAGGTGAATTTTATGGCATGTGAAGTGTGAATTATATCTCATTAAAAGAAAAGAAGGGGGAGCGGGTATATCTCAGTGATTGAGCACCTGCTTCCCATGTATGAGTCCTAGTTCAATCCTCCGTACCTCTTGAAGGAAAAAAAAAAGGAGGAAAAAATGCCTGGAGTGGAGGACTGAAATATTCTATATGTTAATACTAACATGGATTTTAATTTAAGTGTTCAATTGTTTAATTCTGGACACATTTAACTGATTTAGACAGAGCATAAACAGAAACTTGTGGGCTACTTTTATATTGTTGCATGATGATAACATTGAAAAAAATGAAAATGTCTGGATGTTTGACATTAAATTCTTGACTTTTCAACAGGATTTTTAAATCTCTTTTTTGACAGGATCCATTATTTGGTTCATCTTTGAACCTACTTTTCAAGTATTATATATCCAATAATACTTGTAGAGCTATAAATGTTGACATTGTCATTGGTTTGTATACATAATATTGAGCTACCACAATTACTCAAAGCAAGAAATCCTGGGAAAAGAGATTGCCATCTCTGAAATTAGAGTGTAGTGATACAACAATAGCATTGAACATTGAAATACTTTTCAGTTAAACTCAAAAAAGAAAAAAAAATTTCTGATCAGATATAAGGAAAAACGTTTACCTGAAGTAATCACACTCATAACTCATTTTTAAAGAACTCTTAGATCTAAATTCTGTCATAAATCAGACAAAAGGAATCAAAAGGTGGCAAATGCTCCCAGTTCACCTTGCTCCTTTGAAGTCCCCAGAAATGTTCCCAATTCAATGCTACATTATTCTCTTCCTGCTCCCAACAGACAAGGCTATCAAATTAGCAGAACAATTTCTGGTGTCAGTTGAATTCTACAGCTACCATCTGGACTCATGGTTCTTGGCACAAGTTGACAAATTCCTGATGGAGGTGCATCCAGTGACCTTTGTACTTAGTTCTACATCATGACACTCTCCCTTACTGTGTTCCAACACAAAGTCTGAAAGCCTGAAAGTGGATTCCACGTTGCACTGTTCATCTTACCACCCTTGTTCCCATTATGATTTACGGGTCACCTTCCTGTGCACTCAGGCTTGTTCCTTGAGGGAGCAATGTATGGAAAAAGTCTTAACACAATAGTGATTTACATGATGCTGTTCCTTTCATCTACCACAAAATGGGTTACAGAAGGCCAGCAGCAGACAAATTGCCATTCTCAAAGGGGACAGCATAGTTGAGTGCAACTTCTGGAAAGTCAGCCAAATTAATTTGTAGTATTGACCCATGATCAAGTGGAACTTCTGGAATCTCATACCTCTTGGACAGTCTTTGTTACTGCAGAAATAGAATG
>JAQZBX010048309.1:0-20236 GCA_029593785.1 Cabassous unicinctus | reverse complement strand
TACATTAGAGGACCTGGACTTAATAGACATATACAGAACACTACACCCAAATACAGCAGGATTTGCATTCTTCTTGAGTGCACATGGATCATACTCCAAGATATGGTCATATGCGAGCCCACAGAAAAATTCTCAATGAATTCAGAAAGATTGAGATTATACAAAGCAATTTCTCTGACCACAATGGAATGAAATTGGAAATCATTAAGGGCCAGAGAAACAGGATAGGCACAAAGATATGGAAGTTAAACAACACATTCTTAGACAAACAGTGGATCAAAGAGGAAATCTCAAAAGAAATCATTAGTTTCTATCTAGAAACTAATGAAAACAACAACACAACTTATCAAAACCTATGGGATGCAGTGAAAGCTGTTCTGAAAGAGAAGTTCATAGCCATAAACACATATATTAAAAAAGATGAAAGAACTAAAACTGAAGACATAACTGCACACTTGGAGTAATTGGAAAAAGAAAAAACTAAACCTGAAGGAATTAGAAAGAAGGAAATAACAATGATTAGAGCAGAACTAAATGAAATAGAGAATAAGAAAGCACTAGAAAAAATAAACAAAACCAAAAGCTGATTCTTCAAAAAGATCAATAAAATTGATAAACCCTTAGCCAGAATAACAAAGAAAAAGAGAGAACATATGCAAATACACAAAATAAGGAATGAGCAAGGGGATATCACTACTGACCCCACAGAAATAAAGAGTATCATAAGAGGATACTTTGAAAAATTATATGCCAACAAGAATGATAATTTAGAGGACATGGACAAATTTCTAGAAACTCACAAATAGCCTACATTGATGAAAGAAGAAATTGATGAACTCAACAGTCCAATTACAGGTAAAGAGATAGACTCAGTCATCAAAAACCTCCTAACTAATAAGAGCCCAGGACCAGATGGCTTCACAGCTGAATTCTACCAAGCATACTGGAAAGAACTAACACCAATTCTGCTTAAGCTTTTCCAATAAATAGAAGTAGAAGGAATATTGCCTAACTCATTCTATGATTCCAACATTACCCTAATACCAAAACCAAACAAAGATACAACAAGAAAGGAAAATTACGGACCAATTTCTCTAATGAACCTAGATGCCGAAATCTTCAACAAAATACTTGCTAATCACTTTCAACAACATATCAAAAGGATTATACACCATGACCAAGTGGGTTTTATCCCGGGTATGCAAGGATGATTCAATATAAGAAAATCAATCAATGTAATACACCACATAAACAGATTGAAAGGAAAAAAATCACATGACCATCTCTATAGATGCAGAAAAAGCATTCAACAAGATACAGCACTCTTTCCTGATAAAAAACACTGCAAAAGATAGGAATAGAAGGAAACTTTCTGAATATGATAAAGGGTGTATATGAAAAACCCAAAGCTATCATCATCTTCATTAGTGAAATCATAAAAGCCTTCCCTCTGAGATCAGGAACAATATCAATATGCCCAATATCACCACTCCTATTTAATATTGTCTTAGAAGTACTTGCTCAAGCACTGAGGCAAGAAAAGGCATCCAGATTGGAAAAGAAGAAGTAAAAATTTCATTATTTGCAGACAACATGATCCTATAGGTAGAAAGCCATGAGAAATCTACAACAAAACTTCCAGAACTTATAAAGGAGTTCAGTAATGTTGCAGGCTATAAGATCAATGCTAAAAAATCAGTAGCATTTCTGTACATCAATAACGAACAATCTAAGAAGGAAATTAAAAGTAATACCATTTACAAAAGTAACTAAAAGAATCAAATAACTAGGAATAAATTTAACTAAAGATGTAAAGACTTATATACAGAAAATTGCCCAACACACTTAAAGGAATCAAAGAAGACTTAAATAAATGGAAGAATATTCCCTGTTCATGAATAGGAAGACTAAACATCATCAAGATGTCTCCCTTACCCAAACTAATCTACAGATATGATGCAATCCCAATAAAAATCAACACTGTATTTTTTAAGGAACTGGAAAAACTAACTACAAAATATATTTGGAAAGGTAACAGGCCCCGACTTGCCAAAGACATATTGAAAAAGAAAAATCAAGTTGGAGGTATCACATAACCTGACTTTAAAACATACTACAAATCTACAGTGATCAAAACTGCATGATATTGGCACAAGGATAGACCTATTGACCAATGGAACCTAATTGAGGATTCTGATATATATCCTCACATATATAGTCATCTGACATTCAACAAGGCCACCAAGCTCACTCAGTTGGGAGAGAATGGCCTCTGTAACAAGTGGTGCTTAGAGAACTGGATATCCATATCCAAAAGAATGAGAGAGGAACACCATCTCAAACCTTATACAAAAATCAACTCAAGATGGGTCAAAGATCTAAATATAAGAGCAAAAACCATAAAGACCTTGGAAGATAATGTAAGGAAGCACTTTCAGGAACTTATAATAGGAAATGGTTTCATGAATTTCAAACCCAAAGCACGAGCAGCAAGAGAAAAAATAAATGGGATCTCCTCAAAATTAAAAACTTATGCACCTCAAAGCATGTTATTAAGAAAATAAAGAGGCAGCATACCCAATGGGAGAAAATATTTCACATCCTTATATCTGATAGGTGTCTAATATCCTGCATATATAAAGAAATCCAACACCTCAAAAATAAAAAGACAAACAACCCATTTAAAAAATAGGCAAGTGACCTGAAAAGATACTTCTCCAAGGAAGAAATACAAATGGCTAAAAAGCACATGAAAAAATCCTCAACATCACTAGCTATTAGGGAAATGCAAATCAAAACTACAATGAGATACAATCTTACACCCATCAGAATGGCAGATATTAAAATAACAGCTGACTCTAAATGTTGGAGAGGATGTGGAGAAATAGGAACCCTCGTCCATTGTTGGTGGGATTGTGGAATGGTCCAGCCACTGTGGAGGACAGTCTGGAGGTTCCTCCAAAAAGTAACAATAGATCTTCCATATGATCCAGCGATTCCACAGGTGGGTATATACCCAGAAGAATTGAAAGCAAAGACACGAACAGATATATGCACACCAATGTTCATAGTGGCATTGTTCACCATTGCCAAAGGATGGAATCAGCCCCAGTGCCCATCAACAGATGAATGGATAAACGAAATGTAGTACATACATAAAATGGAATATTACTCAGCTGTAAGAAGGAATAAAGTGCTAACACATGGAATAACATGGATGAATCTTGAAGACCTTATGTTGAGTGAAGCAAGTCAGGCATTGAAGGATGAACATTATATGACCTCACTGATTTTCATTGAGGAAATTGATCAGTGTCTGAGAACCATTTTCTGAAAGATAGGTCAACAAGGGAGAGAAAGAGAAGAATAGGTTGTGAGCCATCACCCATATGGACACAATCTATGGTAAACTGAAAGATAATAGTTTCATATTGAAGGATAGGACAGGTGTGTAGTGATATTACTGGGTTTGGTGGTGCAGGGTTGACAGGTGGGTAGATTAGGAAGGGTAGGTTTGAGTACCCAGGGCATGTAACTATGAATCTTGTCATCCAATGAGTCAAAACAGGTGAGTGTCATGTGCCCCAAGGGGATGGGGAGAATGGAACAGAAAAGATCAAACAGGGGTATTTAGTGGTCATGGGAAATGTTTTTCATTACCTTACAGTAATGGACACAGGACATGGTAAATATCATTAAAAATTATTAAACTGTACCATCTAAATTGTAAAGTATACTGTAAACCATTGACAATGCTTAGTCGCTTTGTTTCCCTATCTGTGTAACAGTTATAACAATGCTACTATCCACAAAAAAAAAAAAGTTTTTAATATGGGATGAGGAAATGGGAAGGAGTTTGGGTATATGAGAATCTCTAATATTCTGTGTGTGACTTTGCTGTGACCTAAAACTTCTTTGAAAATTAAATGAAAATTTGGGAGACACTGGGGAATGAGAGGGGGAAGGAGCCACAGTACAGACTGGACACCCGATAATGCAGGTATAAAAGGAAAAAAAATAATTTTTTTTTTGTTTTTTCCCATTTTTTGAATGTCCCAATCCATTAGTTATATTTTATTTTTAATTTTTTTGGTGAGATTCCATGTATTTTATCCCGTGAATTTAAGCTTAACATTATTATTTAATTTTCCTATTATTTCTATTTGGTTATTTTATGGGATTCATCTTCAAGGAAGATTTAGATCACAGAAGGGTTACAATGGGGGCTGCAGAGAATCATTAGTGGGGGCTGTCTGGGATGGGGGATTCATGGGAGGAAGTTCATCTGAATATACATGAAAGATATATAAAATTGTTCAAATGATCAAGGGATGGGGCATGGTCACGGTGGGTAGACAATCACTCAATAAATGAGGGAATACTGAATTCCCAGCCTGGAGAGCTCTGCCACATTCTCCAAGGGAGCAACAACAGTCCCCTGAGTGCAGGTCAGTGTCTGGCAAAAGAGGATGGTCCACTGATGGGTTCTTGTTATTGATGACTAGCCTTGAGTCTTTGCTCTTGTAATTGAAACTTAACCTACTATTATGGGGTGCTTAAGGGTTGCCACCTGAGAGCCTCCTTGTTGCTCAAATGTGGCCTCTCTCTAAGTCAAACTCAGCATATGAATGCATTACCTACCCCCCAGCATGGGACATGAGTCCCGGGAATGAGCCTCCCTGGCAATGAGGGATTAATACCAAGTGCCAACTGGCAATATGGCTGGAAATAGATGTTGAATAAAAGGGGGAAAGGTAAAGACAAATGAGTTCATGTGGCTAAGAGACTTCAAAGAGAGTCGGGAGGTCATCCCAGAGGTAACATTTACCCACACCTCAGTAGGATCTCATAGAACACCAAAGTGGATATCACTCCACACAGAGGGGCTTCTGAGGGCTCGGGAGACATCCAGGCCCTATATAAGGGGGGATAGCTCCAGAGATTGATGCCTTATCAGTGGGCTCTACTTTGGAATCTGTGCTCCTGAGAGTGACAGATTTGGACTCAAATAAGTCCTCCCTGCAAATGGTCCATCAGTCCCTTCTATTCAAACCTATATGTGATGCTGAAGTTTGTAGGTGTACTTTCAGAGCCTGGAGCCTCTGGCCTGGCCATGTGACAGTTGTGCCTGGAATCTTGGTGGAGCTGCAACTCCTAGTCTACAGCTCAATGGACTCACCCAAGTCACCTGGTGAGGAGACGATGATGGACAATGGCCAACCCAGGGAATGGAGAGAGCCTGCAGCTGCAGGCAGGATAATCCCATCTACTGTATCCATGGGATATAAGCTCACACTCACTTGGAGGTGGAGTGGACCTCACCACCCCAGATTCCTCAGGTTTGGGGGAAGAGCTATGGACTAGAGTGGACTTAATGGTGTTCTGTTGTAGACATATTGTGATTCAAGCAGTGGAAGAAATTATAACAGTGAGGTGGTGCCAGTGGCCACTAGATGCTTTCGGAGCAGGGAAGGGAAAAGCAGTTTTAATACAGGGGCTTTTTCAGGACTTGGGAATTATCCTGAGTGACATTACAATGACAGATATAGGCCATTTTATATCAGCATATACCATGCAGAACTATGTGGGAGAGATGTAGTCTGCAATGTGAACTATGGTCCATGCTTAGTGGCAAAGCCCCAGGATCCATTCCAGGTGATGTGTCACACTAATGAAAGATGTTTATGTGGGATGTTATGGGAGGTGTGGGAGGTGGGGAACATGCGAATCCCTGGAATTTTTGTGTAACATTTATGCAATCTAAGCATCTTTTCAAATATATATATATATAAAATAAATAAAACATTTATGTAAAAAAATTTTTAAAAATAAGAAATTGTTTCATGAACTTTACTCACACAGCCCGAGCAATGAAAGAAAAAATAGATAAATGGGACTTCCTCAAAATTAAACACTTGTGCACCTAACAGGAGTTTGTCAAGAAAGTGAAAAGTCAGCCTACTCAATGAGAAAAAATATTTGTTATCCATATATCTTATAGGGACTTATTATCTAGCATATATAAAAAATGCTACATCTCAAAAATAAAAAGACAAACAACCCATTTAGAAAATGGGCAAATGATTTGAATAGACACTTCTCCCAAGATGAAATACAAATGGCTAAAAAGCACATGAAAATATGCTCAACATTACTACTTATTAGGGAAATACAAATCAAAACCCTAATGAGATAAATTGTTACACCCATTATACTGGTGGCTATTAAAAAACAGGGGACTACAAGTTTTTAGAGGATGTGGAGGAATGGAAACACTTATCCACTGCTTGTGAGAATGTAGAATAGTGCAACTACTGTGAAGGACAGTTTGGTAGTTCCTCAGGAAACTGATTAAAAAACTGCCATATGATGCAGCAATCCTACTGCTGGGTATATACACAGAAGAATTGAAAACAGTGACATGAACAGATATATGCACACCAATGTTCATAGCAGCATTATTCACTGTTGCCAAAAGTTGGAAACAACCCAAATGTCCACCAACAGATGAATGGATAAGCACATTGTTGTGCATACACACATTGGAATACTACTCAGCTGTAAGAAGGAATGCCGTATTAACACATGGGTTAACATGGATCAATCTTGAAGACCTTATGTTGAGTGAAGCAAGCCAGGCACTGAATGACAAGTATTACATGACCTCACTGATATGAATTCAGCAAATTGAGCAGGCTCACAGAGCAAAAGGCTGGAAGACAAGTTTACAGGAGACAGAAAGGGAGAAGTGTGTGTTAATGCCCATGAGGGCAAAATCTATGATAAGGTGGAAGGGTGAAATTTTGCAGTGGATCAGCATAACAGTGATTCAGTGGTGTAATTGGTATGGGTGGTGCTGGTCTGTGAAGAGGGTAGGGTGGGGAGGGTGGGATTGACTCTTCATGGAACAGGAGGAAAGGTTGGGGGAGGGAGCAGGTGAACTTTGTGCCTTTGCAGGTATGTGATTGAAACAATGTTGGAAATGATCTTTTGCCAAATTTGGCAAGGGAGCATTTCTGGTTTAAGGTGTTGGATGTGGTGGACATGTGGGACATGTCCTGGGGCAGGCTTCTAGAGGGTGTGCAGTGTTTTTCTTGTCATAGTGTGTTGTATCAGGGGCTGGAGACTCACTTAATGAGCAGGAAGGTGTTGGAATTCCATCCTGGGGAGTCCTGCTATGATCTCAAATAGAGGGGTGGGAGTCTCTTGAGAGCATAGGCACTGCCTAATAGGGGAGAATATGCCAGTATGTCAAGGTATCAATGTTGCAAACAACTACAAATCTGGTCATCCATGAGTAAAACTTGTTGCTTGCCGTGGGTCCCCAGTGGAGATGGAGGGAGGTATAGAATAGATGGAACATGGGACATTTGTGGGGAGATGGAATTGTTCACATGATTTTGCGATGGTAGATACAGACCACGTGTAAATTCATCAAAATCTGTAAAAGTGTATGGTCCAAAATTAAAGCCACAAGCTAAATCATTGACCATGCTTGGTACCAATGTTTCAATATGTGTATTTCAATTATAACGAATGCACCATCCACATGTAAACTGTCATTAATAGGGGAAAGGGGAAAAGGGAGAGGATGTTGGGTATATGGGAATCACCTATATTCTGTCTGTGACTTTTCCATAACCTAAAGCTTCTATGAAGACAAAATGAGAAAAATAAGACACTGGATGAATAAATGTAAGCAAATATCACTGTATGTATAAGAAAACATATCTTACAGTGATGAGAGACATAATTTCATTAAAAAAATTTTTTTATTATTGCAAACTTTTTATAATTTTTTTTGTAGTTTCTTTGCTATTTTTACAACTGACTATATTTTATCATTTTCTTATTCAGCTATGTTGTTGGCTTCAATTTGGAAGAAATTTTGGATCACAGATGACATATAAGCATGGCAGGGGAAGGTCATTGGTGCAGGGTGTCAGGCATGGGGGATGCATCGGAGGAGGTTCACCTGGTCAATACACATAAGGCATATGAATGTGTTCAAGTGTTCATGAGGCATGGTCATGGTGTGTGGAGATTCACCCAATAACCAGTTATATTGAATTCTCATCCTGGAGAGCTCTGCCACATTCTCTAATAGGATAGCAAGAATCCCCTGGGTACAGGGGCAATGACTAGAGAAGGAAGATGTACCATTGACGGGCCCTTGATTGTAATGACTGTACTTATGTTCCTTTACTTTTGAAATTGAAATTTATCATAGTAGTATAGGGTGCCTAATTGTTACCTCCTGAGAGCATCCTTGTTACTCAAATGTAGCCTCTCTGTAAGACAAACACAGCATATAAGTGCATTACATTTACCCCACTGTGGAACATGACTCCCAGGGAAAAGCCACCCTGACAATCATGGACTATGACCAAGCACCAATTAGCAATGCAACTGGAAAAAGACCTTGACCAAAAGGGAGAAAGGGTAAAGACAAATGAGTTTATATAGCTAAGAGACTTCAAAGTTAATTGGGAGGTCATTTCAGAGGTACTCTTATGCACGTCTCAGCAAGAACTCATTGACTGCCAAAGTAAATATAACCTCAAGTAGTGGGTCTCCTGAAGGCTCTGGAGACATCAAGAGAATATAGGCAGGGCAGACAGCTCTGAGTTTGGCACCCTGCCAGTGGGCTCTATTTGGAATTTATCCTCCCCTGTGTGATAGAGTTTGACTCAGTTGTGCTCTCCCAACCCATGGCTCTTCTGCCCCTCTATTTGAACCTATAGTTAGTAGTAACTTTGATAGAGGTGTGTACAAGAGACTTAAATCTTTGTTCTGTCCATGTGCCAGTGGGACCCTAAATCTCAACAGTCTTGCGACACCTAATTTCCAGTTGATTGGACTCACCCAGGACAACTAACAAGGAAATGATGACTGACAATGACCATCTCAAGGAACAGAGACAGTCTGCAACTGCAAGCAAGAAAGTCCCATCCATCTACTCATGGGATCTAAGCCCCTTCTCAATTAGAGGTGGCATGGGCATCGCCATCACAGACGCCTCAGGATTGAGGAATGGATGATGGACTAGAGTTGACTTGTTGTGATCCAAGCCAAGAAAGACCTTTTATCATTGATGTGGAAGCAGTGGCCATTGGAGGTTGTGAGGGGAGGAAGAGGGAAAAGTAGGAGTAATATGGGGGCATTTTCAGGACTTGGGCATTATCCTGAAAGATATTACAATGACAGATACAGGCCAGTGTATATCTTTTAATAACTTGCAAATATGTGCAGGAGAGAATGTAAACTACAATGTAAACTATAATCTACACTTAGTGGCTATGCTCCAAGCTGTGGTCATCAATTGTGGCAAATGTACCACACTAATGAAGGGTGTTGCTGATGTGGGAAAATATGGGAGTGTAGAGTGCGGCACATATGGGAATCCCCTATATTTTTGTGTAACATTCATGTACTCCAATTTTCTTTAAAAAATAAAAATATATATTAAAAAATTAAGTAGATTTATTACACATAACATATAGATTAGGGTGGTTTTTTTTAATCTAATTTGATAATCTCTGCTGTTTAGTTGGTGTTTTAGAACTTACACTATCTGGCCTTTTTTTATTTGTCATTTTTGTTCTTCATTATTTTCCTCCTCTTTGGATGACTTTTTGTGGAATTGAGTATTTTTTCAATATTCCATTTTCTCTCCTTTAATGGCTTATTAGATATATCTTTTGGGTTTTTAGTGATAGCTCTAGGGCTTATAATATACATCTTTAACTTATGACAGTCTATTTTCAAGTAATACTCACTCTATAAATAGTATAAAACCCTTACAACAATATACTTCCATTTCCCTCCTCCTGGTCTTTGTGCTACTGTTATCATACACTTTAAACCTTGTTAGGTGGGTTTACAATGGCCTTACATCTAGAGCTAGTTTGGCTCCTCTCCTGAGGCCCTCACCTTCATGTTGTGTGTGTAAAGAGGCCTTTCCACTCAGGCTGTTTCTGGCTCCATGTGAGCTTTGGGGCCTGTCCTGCCTGCTCCTTTGAGTGGTTCTTTCCCCATCTGTGGGAGTTTCCTCTCATGCCTGTACTTATCAAAGCCTCAAGGTGGACCACTTCACATTCTCTCTGTACTGCTCTCTCCTCTATGGTACTCCATCCTGTGCATTCTAACCACCTTGTCTTCCCAAAATTCTGAACTCTGCTCAACTCAGGGAGACTACCAAGCTGTTTGGGTCCACCCTCCTTGTGCTCTGGTGTAGAAAGCCACTTCTGGCCTCACTTTATTCATCTCTCTTCTTTCAGGGATCACTGTCCTGTGCTATTATCCAATGTAGGAAAACTGCTTCCCCATCAATTGTGTACATTTATAGTTGTTTAAGGCAGAAAGGTAAATCTGAAGACTGTTACTCTTTTATGGCTAGAAGTAGATGTCCTCCACATCCCTCACTTGAAATAGGAAAAGTGAAACCATGCCAACTGCAATAGAACTGTATTTGTTTCTAACTTTAAAATGAAAATGAATAGGTCACCTAGACCCACCTATATGGCTGAATCCATTTTTTAAAGATTTATTCCCCCCACCCTGTTGTTTTTGTGCTTGCTCTCTGCTCTCTTTGTGTTCTGTGTCTGTTCTCTTTGTGTGCCACCAGGAACTGATCCTGAGATCTTCCAGAGTGGAGAGATGTGCTCAACCTCTTGTGCCACCTCAGCTCCCTGGTTTCCTGCATCTCTTATTGCCTCTCTTCTGCATCTCCTTTTGCTGCATCATCTTTCTGTGCCAGCACTCTGTGCAGGCCAGCACTCCTGCATGGGTCAGCACTCTTGTGTGGGCCAGCACTCTGCATGGGCCAGCTGTCCACTTGGGAGAGGTCACAAAACCATCTAGGTTGCCTTTCACCAGGAGGCCCCAGGAAATGAACCCCAGACCTCCCATATGGTAGATAGAACACAATCACTTGAGCCACATCCACTTTCCAGCTGAATCCATTTTGATCTTATTTTGGTAAAGATATTTTAAAAAGGAGGGAAGGGTTTATCATCTTGTATTTTAAAACAAACTTTTTTAAAGTACAAACTTTTGAAATCATCCAGCTCATCTCCCTCATTTTGTATGTGAGGAACTGAAATCTTAGAGATGTTAAGAAATTGTCAAAGGTCATATTAATTCTGGGTCTAATGGGAATTAGAACCCAAGTCTCCCACAAACAAGCCATTAAACCATATTACTTCTGTCCTGCCCAGAAATAATAATTACCATTTTATTTACTACTTTAAAGCACTAAACTTCATGACAACCTTAGGAGCATCAGGGCAGGTAGTGCTATTATCACCACTTTTCAGGTACATTACCTGTTTAAATGATTGTCTAAGACAGCGGTTCTTAAACTTCAGGCTCTGAAGATCCTTTAGGGAGTCTGCTAGGCCAGAACTATTTTTATAAGGATATTAAGTTATTATTTGCCTTTTTTTTTTACCATGTTGACATTTGCATTAATAGTGTAAAAGCAAAGATAGTTGAAACCACTTGCATCTTAGCATGAATCAAAGCAATGACATAAAACTATAACAGCAATTATTTTATTCTTCACCATCAACCACCTGCAGTTACATTAAAATGCCAGTTTCACTGAAGAATGAAGCAGTAAAGTTATTAATTCTATTTATGAATGACCCATAAATGCCATTTTCTTACTCTGTCTCACAAAATGGAAGGTATATTTAAAGTATTGTGGTGACTAAAGACAAAGCACTTGTGAGATTGACATGTGAGCTGAACTCAACACTTTTTCATGAAACATCATTTTTACTTGAATTGAAATTACAACTGACAAGCTATGGTTGATCGAACTTGGTTAGATGATGGAAATTTCTCAAAAATGAATGAGTGAAGGAGTGGATGTGGCTCAAGCATTTGAGCACCTGCTTCCCACATGGGAGGTCCTGCATTCAGTTCCTGGGGCTTCCTTAAAACAAACAAACAACAAGCAAACAAATGAAATAACCATGTCAGGGGAGCTGACAGGGCTCAGTGGTTGTGTGTTGCCTGCCCACATGCAAGGCCCAGGTTTAGATTCTTGGTCCTGGTAACTCACACACACACAAAAACCAATGAGTGAAACTGTGACCAAAGAAAACAACTGATAGTACTTCTTGAAATGATGAGATGAGCTTTTAAACCAAAATTAGAATTTTGTAAAATTTACTTACTCCACTGTGAGCTTTATAGCTCCCCAATAATTCAAGACTTTTCTGTTGAGATTAGTGGTATTATTAACAATGAATATTTGATATTGTATAATGAAATCTGTCAATATTTGGAAGATTGGCTTATCTCGGTCAACAATAATTTCCAAATAACCAATGACTGTTGCATTGAAATCATGCACTGGTAAAATATTCATGCAAAGTACAAGATAGATAAAGGGATTATAAGGTAACAGATTATGAAAAAAGCTCATTGACATGGCTTCAGTTTTCACACTGCAACTGACCTTTAAGGAATTATAATTTGTCAAGCCTGTAGTGTCAAAAAGAACATCCAGACAATATCAGAAAAGTCTATTTAAATAGTCCTATGTATGTCAACTGCATAGCTCTGTGACTGGATTTTCTTTATATTTACACACCAAAAAGACATATTGCAACAGGTAGGATACAGAAAACAGACTCCAGCTATTTTCTATTAAGCCAGAGAATAAAGAAATTTGCAAAAATGTAAAACAATGTCTCTCTTCTCACTAAATTTTTAATTGAAAATAGTTTTTTTCATGAAAATATGTTATTGATGTTTATACATAATGGGATTACTATGGTTACCTTTAAATGAATTAGTTTGTAATTATATCTAGCTTTTCTCAGTTTTCCTTTGGAGGATAGTAAATATCAATAAGTATAACCCACATAAATAGAAATTGTTTAGTGACCTCAATAATTTTTAAAGTGCAGGGTCTTGAGATCACACTCACTAGACTAAGGTAACATAGTTGAGAAGTGCTAAAGTCTGGTCTCATGTCTATCTGGCTTCCAAACCCACGTTCTTTCAATGGCACAATGTTCCTTCTTAACTCAGGATTAAGAATTGGGAAACTAAAACCTTAGAATTTCAGTTGGAGATTCAAGATGACTCTTTTAAGCTACAGAATAAATTCAGCTTATGCCAGAAATAACAATATATTGGGTGTCATATCTTTTATAAAGCCAAAATAGTTGAGATAAGTTCTTTTTCAGTTTTCAAAAAAACAGAGGTAATTCTGATTCTTTTGCTCTGGCCTTATTTTTCTTACCCTCAGGGCTAATCCAAAAGAACCAAAGTTAATTTTGAGGAGGGACAGCTTTGCTGGGTGACATTCTCAGGAGGAATTCTTGCCTGCCCCTCCTCAGCATTGTGTTCTCAGCAACTTCCCTCGGGCACATGTGGAGCTTTTCCATCTCCTTGTATTCACTCTTGACATCTGCAGAAGAGCAGACAGCTGCATTTCAGAAAGTCCCCAGAAAAATAAATCCCCCAAGAATCCAGGTATGTTCTTGCTCACCTGCCCCAGAATCTGAGCTCAGGGATGCTGCTTAGATATCAGATAGTCCAACTCCCTGGTGTGATAAACAACCAGAATCCAAGCAGGCATTCTTGCTATTGTTTTAAGACACATCTCAGCATGGGGGTCACCCTCAAAGAAACACAAACCTACCCATTGAAAACACAACTGGGAAATCACTGTGCATCTTTACTAAGGCCTCATAACAACTGTGTGGAAGGAGATGGGGCAGCCACACAACAAACCTCCCCCAAGCCCTCTCCAGGCATCTCTCTTCTCCTCTCACTCCCTGTTCTCCATAAACTTGGTCTCTTTGGACATCCCTGGTTCTCATCCCAGAATCTACATTCTAATTACAGCTGCTTTTCAGGAAAGAGTGACCTTGGGGCTGGTCCCAACCCTGCTCCTAAAAGACTTTCTGACCCCCTGGTTCTATGCATCAGAGCTCATGTCTCCACCTGGCTCAGAGCCTGGCCTGTGATGAGCCTCATGAGCAGCAGGGGAGTGAGAGCCTGAGTCCATTGTCCTGCTCTGTGCCCAGAAGTCCTCCCTACTCTCAGCCTCTTAAAATACTTCTGGGCTCTTTTCTTGGACCCCACTTACATGAGGCTTCCCTAAAGTCCTGCCCTGAATAACTACTCTGTCATCAGAACTGGGCCACCTCCCTCAGGTCTTTTGCTTCAAAGTGAGATTGTCCCTGCAAACCTTGTCATCTGTTCCCAGAGGTCCTTCTCTCCTTTCCCTGCTTTATTTTTCTCCATAGCTTTTACCACTATTGGGCATACCAGATATTTGGCTTACTAATTTCTTTATCACCCCTGAGCTATAAGCAACATGAAGGCAGGCATTTTTGTCTATGTCAGTCACTGCTGTGTCCTCAGTGCCTAGAACTTTGACTGGCACCCAGGAGGTGATGACAGTTACTTGTTGAGTGAGTGCTTGTTATCCAATATTGTTATTTACATTCTTACACATATTGTCTTTCCTACCAGGTGAAGAACCCCTTGAGCATAGGACTGTTTTTTATAGACTAATTTGTGTCCTTGGTACCTGTCAAAGCACCCTCTACAGAGGATACATTTCTTATTGACAGTGGGGAGGAAAAGAAAATAGCCTTAAATTATGGCAGGAGAATTTCTATCAAATTGAGGGTAATGTTTTCTACCAGTGAGATCTGGATGATTGGAAGATCTTTGGTGAGTAAGTATTATTTAAAGAGGACACAATGGCATGACTGTCATCTTAAAAGCTTAGATTGCTGTGAAGACTTAAACAAAAGATCAAGAAAGACCAGTAAATTATAGTGTGGCATTGTATCTCTTTCCCTGGAGACCATTAAGAATGTGTGAGGCACCACCCAGACATCCAGAGATGGGGACAATGAGGATTTCCAGAGAGAGAGAGAGAGAGAAGTGCAGAGCACAGGAGTAGAGCAGCAATTGTGGCTTTTACTTTGAAAACAGCTCTGATGACTTTCACCCTGATTTACTCAGAACTGGCATCAGATCTATTTTTTCTCCTAGCAGGTAACTGGCACACAGTTCTGAAATTAAAAGGCACAAAAATATACCGAATACAGAGTAAGTCATATGCTCCTCTCTGTACCCAGATGCCCTCCTTAGAAACAACATTTCCCAGTCTCTTGTGTAGCCCACAGAGATTTTCAGGCATAAGCAAACATATGCATATGTATTTGGACTTACAGTAGACTACACATACTTTTTAACTTTGAATTTGTTCTTTACAATATATTTGGAATCTGATTCATATCACTGCATACAAAGCTGCTGTATTCATTTTTACAGCTGCACAGTCCTCCATATTTTGGTTTACCTAATTCAATTTAGACTTAAATTAGGTGTACCTAATTTAATTATCTTTGTGCATGTGCCAGTCTACACATGCATCAGGGTGTGGACAGGATAAACTCCTAGGAGTTGGATTGCTGGTCAAATGATATGTGCATTTTTAATTTTGCCAGAAACTGCCCAGTCACATTTTGCACAAGTTTACACTCTCACCAGGAATGTGCCATGAGTCCTCCCACTAACTCTAATAGGCAGTGAGCCTAGTCCAAACCTCTGAGCTAGAGGAGTCTGCTGGACTGGACTGGTGAGCTGTGTCCTGCTGGCTGCACCCAGGGGATGACCCACTCTGCAACCTTCTCTGTGCCAGGCTGGCAGGGAGCTTGGCAGGGGCAGGGCATGAAAGGCTGATGTCTGCAACAGCCCACACAGAGCTGGTGTTGCCTTCCCAGGTTCCTAAAGGATCAAGAGAAAACTTTGCACTAGAAACCACCACCAGAAAGATTACTACTTTCCTGAGAAATTGTCAGCTTAAAGGAAAGCCTTTATGGAGATAGCAGAGTAAAATCATGGAAACAGAATAGATTTGAATTGTATATCAAATCTATTCAATTCCTAACTTGGGAACTTGGGCATGTCACTCTCTCTGAGTCTGTTTTTGCTTCTGCAAAATGGTACAATAGCATCAACCTTAGTGAGGTACTGAATGTGAGAAATGAAGTTGAGGATCCCACACTGAATGTGGGAATTCAATGAGATGTGTAGAAAGCCCCCAGTGTGATGTTTAGTCTCAGTTGGTGCTCAGGAAAGGGTGGTGCATTCATGTGGTCACCATCATGTCCATTCAGGGTCTGGAAATTCTTCCTAATCTAATTTTTAAAAAATTCAGGAAGGAGCTACATAGCTAGGTGTGTCTGCATCATCACCTTATATGCAAAGTTTTGTGTGTTTACATGCAAGTTCCTTGTAGAGGCCATCCTCCTGGGATGAAGCAAGGGTCAGCATGGTGGAGATACTGTCCTTGACCTTCTCAGTGATTCCATTCTACATGTCAGAGGATGTTCATTCTGTTAGAACAGCATGGCCAAAACAAAAGTGATTCCTACAAAAGGAACCAACCCAAACACCCAACAGGAGAGGATACCGACTGCTGATTACCAAATACAAATTTTACTCCAAGGGTGAGACCCCAGATAGCCCAAGAGTTACCAGGACAGCATTTCTGAGAACCCAGCATGTCTCAGCACCTTCTCCCCCATCTATTCATGGGGGATTGTACCTGGAGTTTTGATCGACTGAATTAGGACCTAATAAGGATGCATTGAGACATGGAGGAGAGAATAGGAACAGCAGAGATGGAAAAATAGAAAAAGAGCTGGCCATTATCCCATTGTGCATTTAGTCTTTGGTTAAACATTTATTGAGCACTTGCTTGGTGCAATACACCATACTTGACACAGGAGATTCTTCTTTCCAATTCCTTGAGAAATATCTTCTTGCCAATCTCAGTCATTCTATCAACTAAAACCATTTCCCCTCTTCTAACCATTTCTTGCTTCTCTTTGAAAAACACCTGAATTTTGCCTTGCAGAACCTAGTTTTAAATCTTGATCTGAATTCAAATCTTATGGTTGCTCTTCAACACACCAAACTAGGGTCCATAAGCCCTAGTCTCAGCTCTAGCTGTTAGCCTTGAGCTAGTACCTTAACCCTTGTCTGTAAGGTCAGGGAATGGGCCTGGGTTTCTCTATGGTCTTGTCCAGTTTTAACTTCCTACATTTCTGTGGTTTAAGACAGATTACTCATGGTCAATATTGCACTTGTTTTTTAAAGTAATTGTTTTCTTGGGCAAGTTAAGATCCAATTTCTATATGCTACAATGGGATTGACCACTGTAGATTTCACTCTCTTTTCTGCATGTACTTGTAGATTGTGGTAATATGTCAAATGACTGAAATTAAACAGCTACTGGAAAGGGAGATACCTCTTGGCTCCTTCCAGGGAAATTACATGCTTTGCATTGGGGAAAAATGTGTTTTCCAATGCTGCAGTGCTGGAAATAGGGGAGGTGTGTGGGGGAAAGGCAGGTTTGGGATGTTACTGGATGGTTGGTTCAGAGGTATTCTAAAATACCAGCATCAGGCTCCTTAGGTGGTAGGGAGAGTGGGTCAGCTCAGTCTGGACTAAGGCAGACAAATTTGGAGACTCACATTGTCAAGGAAAAGGCCAACAGTAGCTTAGGCTCTGACAAAGAATTTATATTTGCATTACTGGGGGATGGGAGGGAAAGCCAGCAGATCCTGAGGTGTGGCAAGGTGGGGCAAACATCCCTAACAGAACTATTTAGTTTAGAGGAAGTTGTTAAGAACTGTCTCCTGAGACAGACAAAATCAATCCTACATCTAGGCACTGGAACTGATAGACCTATAATAGTTTATTGACATTTACTTAATGACTAAAATTTGATGTAGATAACTGTTTAAACAAAAAAACTGCTTTGAGATTATCTTACTTTGGGGGACCCTGAAGCCAGGTAACCTGGTCCCAATCCTAGCTCAGCAATTAGCTGCATGACCTGTGGATACACCTCTCTGTGCCTTACCTTTCTTATCCATGAAGTGAGAACAATAACATTAAGTACCTCATAGAGTCTGGGGCTGAGATGAGCTCGTAGATGAAAAGAGTTCAAGTCCTAGACATAGGACCAGGTGTCACCAGGATTGTTAGAAGGATGACTTAGGAAAGAGGAAGGGCACAAGCAGACAAGGAGAGGCTGCATTCTGAAGTCACAGCCTCAAAGAGAGCCCAAGTCCAGCATGCAGTGCAGTGAACATGTGAATGTATGTATGCATATCATGATGGACTGACTTATAGCAGTTAGACCCCTTTTTATAAACAATCCTTTGCCAATTTTGTATTCTTTCAAGTAATTACAAAGATTTGCTAACTATATATATATATATATATATATATATATATTGCATTCATCTGGGACTCTGTTTGGAGGTGGGCCAGGTATGCCATGTATCCCCTGGTTTGGTGAGCCTGTATCTATATGTATGTATATCGAGAAGGATTATGTTGCTGCAGTTGGACCCCTGTTTGTAGACAATCCTTTGCCTATTTTACATTCTCCCAACTATTAACAGAACTTAAATAAAATCAATATATGTCTGTGTATTGCTTTCTTATGCTTCAATTAATTAAGTAATATCAATCAATCAAACTATCTATCTATATAAATATATAGCAAAGCTTCAGCAAAATTATCTAGCAGAACAATTCTTTCAGAAGCAGTAGGATACTGCTAAAAGGCCTTGGGGACCAGGCAGAACTTACTGCATATTTTTGGTTTTTCCTGAAAAAGGTCAATGACCACCAAGCCTCCACTGAGGATCAGTCAGTAGGAAGTCCTTGCATTTCTGACCCTTCCTGCAGAGGCCACTCTATGTGGGCAAAGCACTGCTCAATGGCCTTTGCCAGCAGCTGGATCTTGTCTTCCACAAACCTCTGCAGGCTACTCATATACAAGTACTCATTCTATGGGTAAAAGCCATAAGGAGAATCAGGCCAGCCCCTCCCTAAAGGTACCTTCTCCCCAAACTTTGTCACCAATACAAGATTTAGCTGGAGATAGTCAACCAGGTTTGACCAGCTTATTTTCCACTTCTGGCATCCCTAACTGCACAGATCTCCAAAGGCTTTGTTGAATTAGGAATTAGGACAAATACATGCCTCCTGCAGCTTATTTTAGGTGTATAATCCATTAGGATATTTGGGTAAGTAATTATCCAAATGAAAAATCAAATTGCCATTCAAACAGATTTTTCCAAAGACATCTGAGTCAAGAAATGTTTAGTCAGGGCAGAGAAACATGTTTAAATAATACAGGGGAGTGATTGCCAGGGGCAGTCTTTGTCTCTATTTCCAAAGTGGGAACTCATAGTGTTTTTCCCATGTGTGAGAACCACACTCCTTAGCTTGCCACTTGAGGTTCTTCATAGTCAGGACACAATCAACTGCTCTAGAACTACTATCTTTCCATTGGCCTGACACAGCCCCCAGGTAACTCCCCTTGAACATGTGACCATTCCCTAAATATGCCATCCCTTTTCCGGTCCCATGTCTTTCCACAAGTGCTTCTTAACTTCTCATTCTTGAAGCCATTTCCCATGTGATACTGTCCCTGACTCCCTCAGGCAGAGTTGGGGCTCTCTTTCCTGTGCTCCCATATTTTGTACATCCCTGTATTTCTGCATGTGTCACAACGTTAATTCTATGTGATGACATATGTCTCCTTCACTGGACTATGAACTTACTGAAAGGACAGACTGTGTTATTCACATTTATTAATTTAGGTCATGGAACAAAGAGTGCAATTAATAAACATTTTTTGAATAATATAGCACAGAGACACTGCTGGATAATGTAGGCTTTTAAATTCTATTCCAAATTTTATGACAGAAATAGTATCAAAATAGTTATGTGACTTTATACAGATGACCTCACATCTCAGGACCTCAATTGCATTATCTTCAAAGTAAGGGAATCGGGCTAAATGATCTTGCAAACAGCCTCAAACTCTAAAACTCTGTGACTTTGTGACTTTATGTGCTTTAGAATTATGGGTTCTGTTTAGCTTAAGGAGCAATTCAGGAATTTTCATAGTTTTCACCATTAAGTATTATATAAACCATACTTTTTGCCCCCAGATGTCCTTTAGATTCTTTTGAATTTCTGATGTCACTAGTTATCAAAATGAAATAAGAAAAAAGTCATAAGTAGAAAATATAGGGGCAAGATCCTCACAATGTCTCACCCTCAATAAAACTCTGTTGAATGAACAAAAGACTGACAAGAAAGGAAGGGCTGGCATCTGCTTAGAATAATGCAGGGCTCATTCATCATCAAGTGGTCATAA
>JAQZBX010048308.1:0-20234 GCA_029593785.1 Cabassous unicinctus | reverse complement strand
TATCTCTCCCTTCCCCTCTTGTTTTGCAATTGCTGCCGGCTCTCTGCGTGCTCCTCTACGTCTGCCCATCCCCCCACTAGGCAGCACCAGGAACTGACCCAGGGACCCTCCTGGGGTGGGAGAGAGTTGCTCAATCTCCAGCTCCACCCCAGCTCCCCAGTCTTCTGTGCCTCCCACTGTCTCCCCTCTGCATCTCTTCCTGTTGTGCCATCTCACTGCACCAGCACTCCCACTATGCCAGCAATCCCCCACAGGCCAGCCCACTCCCACCAGGAGGCCCCAGGAACTGAACCCTGGATGTCCTATATGGTAGATGGGAGTCGGATCACTTGAGCCACATCCATTTCCCCCTCTTGCTTCGTTTTAAAATGTAAGCATTTAGGACTATACATTTCCCCCTCAGGACTGCCTTTGCTGTATCACATAAGTTTTTAGTATGTTGTATTCTTGTTTTCATTCATCTCAAGATATTTTCTGATTTCTCTTGCAATTTCTTCTTTGATCCACTGATTGCTTAAGAGTTTGTTATTGAACTTCCATATATTTATGAGTTTTCCAGTTCTCCACCTGTTATTTATTTATAGCTGCATTCTATAATGGTCAGAGAAGATACTTTGCATAATTTCAATCTTTTAACATTTATTTGTGACCCAACATTTGGTCTATCCTGAAGAATGCTCCATGTGCACTTGGGTAGAAATGTATATCATGATGCTTTGGGATGAAATGTTTTGTATAAAGTTCTCTGTTTACTTATTGATCTTCTGTCTAGATGTTCTGTCAATTAATGAGAGTGGTGTATTGAAGTCTTCATCTATTATTGTAGAGTTGTCTATTTCTCCCTTCAATTTTGCCAGCATTTGCCTCATGTATTTTGGGGACTGTTGTTAGGTACATAAATATTTATGATTATTATTTCTTCTTGATGGATTGCCCCTTTTATTAATATGTAGTGTCCTTCTTTGTCTTTTATAACAGCTTTGGAAATAAAAGTCTATTTTGTGTGATATTAGTATAGCAACTTCAGTTCCTTTTTAATTACTATTTTCATGAATATCATTTTTCAACCTTTAATTTTTAACCTATTTGTGTCTTTGGGTCTGACGTGAGTCTCTTGTAAACAACATTTAGTTGGATCATGTTTTTTTAAGCTATTCTGCCAATCTGTGTCTTTTGATTGGGGCATTTAATCCATTAACATTTGGTGTTATTACTGTAAAAGCAGTACTTATTTCAGCCATTTTGTCCTTTGATTTTATATGTCATATCTTTTTTTGTCTCTTTTTTCCTTTATTGTAACCTCTTTTGTGATGTATCTGATTGATCTCTTTCTCACTTCTGGTTCTGTATCTGTATTTTTACATACATTTTTTGTGGTTTTGCTGGAGTTTACATTTCACAGCCTATATCTGTAACCTACTAATTTGAAAAGATACCAGCTTAGCTTCAATAGCATACCTATTCTCTGAATTTTCATTTCTTCACACTACTCTAAGTCACTCTCTCTTGCTTTTTCCATTTAACCTGCAGAACTTCCTTTAGTAATTCATGTAAGGCAAGCCATTTTTTAAAAAACAATGTATTGAAGTATATCATTCATACATGAACATACATAAACTATAAGTGTTCAGTAAACATTGTGAACTCACAAAACAAACATGCATAACATCATATAGGGCTCCCACACATCACCCCCGCCAAACACCCTGCATTGCTGTGAAACATTTGTTAACAAATCATGAAAGAGCATTGTCAAAGTATTACTGCTAAGTATAGTCTGTATCTTCCTCCCCTACACATTTTTTAAAGGATTTATTTATTGATTTATTTACTTTTATCCATTTTTACCTCACCCCCCACACCGTTTTTGCTGTTTCTGTGTCCATTCTCTGGGAAACTCTCTGTGTCCTTTCCTGCCCTCTCTTCTCATCCTTCTCCTCCTGTCTTCACTGGGATTGGATCCTCGGAATCTCTGATGTGGGAGAGAGGCATCCTACCTACTGCACCACCTTACTTCCTGGTTTTTCAGTGTGTCTCATCTTGGTTTTCCCTTGTGTCACTCTCCTGTTACGTCGTCATCTTGCTGCGTGGCTCGCGGGGCCTGGTGGCCCATGCACCTTCTATATTTTTATTTTTTTAATTTTTACTGGGAGGTCCTGGAGATCGAACCCGGGTCCCTCCATGTGGGAGAGGGTTGCCCAACCACCCGAGCCACATTCGTCCCCCTGCTATATCTCTTAAAGTTGACCAAAGATACCCAAAGTTACAGTCTTCTCCTATATAGGATGGTCATATAATAAATCAGGTTTAGTTTATCACCAGCATTCTAAAAACCAGACCTAGAGAGAAAAACTAGGTCTGGGGACACATGCATGGTTTCTAATATAGCGAAAGTTTAGCCTACCCTGATTATCACAAAATCAGGACAGCAAGAATATTCACAGCCATATATATATATTTTAAGAACTCTTTCAGTTGTTTATCTGTCAATATTTAGAACTCCCTGTCATTTTTACAGGACAGTTTTGCCAGATAAAGAATTTTTGCCTGGCAGTTTTTCTCTTTCAGTATTTTAAATGTGTCATACTACTGCCTTCTGCCTCCATGGTTTCTGATAAGAAATCAGCACTTAGTCTTATTGAGGATCCTTTGTATGTGCCGAATCACTTTTTTATTGCTCCTTTAGAATTCTTTATCTTTGGCATTTAACATTCTGAATAGTGTGTGTCTCCAAATAGGTCTATTAGGATTTATTCTGTTTGGGGTACATTGTATTTCTTGGGCATTGTGGCAGTTTGAGATTATTTTTGTGAATCCCAAAAAGAGAAAGATTATGTTTGTAAACCAGTCTTTTCTCTGGGTGTGATATCCTTTAATTGCATTAAATTCAGAGGTTTTTAGTTTACTTAATAAAATCAATTTAGGGCCTTTGATTTGACCACATCAGTAGGGCATGACTCAGGGTTGAGTCCTTGCCCCCTTGGTGGGCTGATATAAATGGGCACTCACTCAAGAAGACACATGGAAGAGAAGAGAACTTGGTCATTTCAGTACTTCCATGTGACAGAAAGGAGAAAGCTCAAACAGCTAAAGCCCCGGGAAGAGAGGTGAGTCATTTGCCTGATAGTTTGCAGCTGAAGAGAACAGAGCAGCTGAGCAGCTGAGAAGGCCTGAGAGACCAGGCAGAGACCACCCGCCATCTTGCTTCAACACGTGGCAACTGACTTTGGTGAGAAAGCAGCCTTCAATTGGACTCTTTAGAGCCTTGTAACTGTGAGCTTTTACCCCAAATAAACACCCTTTATAAAAGCCAACAGATTTCTGGTACTTTGCATCAGCACCCCTTTGGCTGATCAATATAGGCATGTATATTTATGTATTTCACAAGAGTTGGAAAATTTTCAGCCATTATTTCCTCAAATATTCTTTCTGCCCCCCTTTCTGTCTCTTCTCCTTCAGGGACACCCATGATAAGTATGTTTGTACACTTTTTGCTGTCACTCAAATACCTGAGACACTGCTCATTTTTAAAAATCTTTTCTCTGTCTTCTGACTGTATCTCTGTCTTCTCTATCTATATTCTCTACCTATAATCTCTATCTTCTGACTGTATGGTTTTGATTGCCCTGTCTTCTGTTTTGCTGATTCTTTCTTCTGCCATTCAAGTCTGTTGTTGTATGCCTATAGTGTATTTTTAATCTCTACTATTGAGCTTTTCATCCCCATAATTTCTATATTTCTTTTTATATTTTCAAATTCTTCTTTGTGTTCACACATTTTCTTCTTAATATGCTTTAGCAACTTTTGCATATTTTCCTTCATCTCCTTGATTTAGATTTGTTTGAACTTCTTTGATTAGTTGTTCCAAATTCTGTGTCTTCTTTGAATTTTTAATTTGTTCCCTGTACTGAGCCATTCTTCCTGTTTCTTAGTATGGTTTGTAATTTTTTGGTGATGCCTAGTCATTTGATTATATTTATGAGTTAACTCTGAAGGTCAGTTTCTACCTCTTGTCTAGGGTTATATTGTTGATTGCCTTTATATTAAGGCTCTTCTTTGATTCTTAGTCCAACTTATTCTGGATCTTTAGAATAGCGTGAGTTTAAGGGTGATCAGATTTTATCAGCTTTTCTTCATCTGATTCTTATCCTGGACATGCCATACAATTCTTAAGATTGCAGTTGTGTATAATAGTTTCACCTTCAGGAGAAAGCTTCCTTTTCTCCTTTCCTTCTCTGGGAATCTTGATTTTTTTTTTTTTTTTTAGGAGGTACTGGGAATTGAACCTGGGACCTCATACATGGGAAGCAGGTGCTCAACCACTAAGCTATACCTGCTCCCCTGTTCTGTTTGTTTCTGTGCAGAATTTTCTCCCCAGCTCTTATGATTTTAAAAAAATTTTCTCCCTCACTAAGTGTTTCATTTTCCTTACACTTTTCAGTTCTGGAGCTCTCCAGTTTTACAACAGTTCAGTTTAAATCCATCCTCCCTTTTTTTTTCCTCTGTGAGGAATTTATTCTTCTGTTTTCTCCCTCATTAGGTTATCCTGGTCCAGGGAGCTATATGGTGTCAATTCAGAAAGGTGGGTCACTCCAGGAAATCTGTTTTTCATTTAGGGAGTGTCACCAACAGTACCTGGATTGAGTGTGTGCCACCGCTGTTCTGCCATGGTTTTTCTCCCCACCCCCATGCCCCAAGGGCCTCTTTCATGTGCAGTGGCTTATGTTCTGCCCTGGGTGTCTGCAACTTGGGTCCCTGTGCCTGGATATATGCATAAGGTTCTAACTCACTGCTGAGACTTCCTTTATAGTCTGTGTCCCCAGAAGGAAGGATCCAGGCCACTGCCTCTGGAGAACTCCTAAGCTTTGTGTGGGACTGAGTGAGGGGGAGAGGAAGAGGACTTGCCAGTCCAGATGGAAGTTTCTTACCTGATATTTTTCCCTTTCTACAATTCAGCATTTGTGGAGTCCTTCTCCAGTCTCTACCATCCTCCAGATTTCTAAGCAATTGGAATTTGTCCTTATTTTTTCTGAATCTCTGGGGATGTTTTTTAAGGGAATGTTTTATGTAACCATGTTGATGATATCCTCCCCACTTTTAAGTTTTTAATTCACTAGTATTTGATTTTGTGCTCCCTGTGTCTGCTCGTCTTCTCTTTAGGAGGCACCGGGAACTGAACCTGGTACCTCCCATGTGGGAGAGAGGTTCTCAATCACTTGAGCCACCTCATCTCCCTATGATTTTGTATATAAAGTGAGATAAGAACCCAATTTCATTTTATCCCACTTAGAGTACCAATTTTCCTAGCATCATTTATTAAATAGTTCATTCTTTCATATACTTCTGTAAAGCATGCTCTGTCATAAATTGAGAATCCATATTTGTGTGTTATGATTAAAGTCCCTAGACTCACTTTGAACTGGCCTATTTGTCTCTTTCTGTGCCCATATCTCACTGTATTAATTACTAGTGCCTTATAAGTAGACGTGTCTCCCTGATTTTATTCTTTAAAAGACTTTCTTGGCTCTATATGACCTTTTGTTCTTCCATATAAATTTTAGAGTCATCTTGTCAAATACCATCAAGAATTCATTTTGGATTTTGATCATAATAGCGTTGATTTATAAACCAATTTGTAGGGACTGACACTTTTTATGACATTAGGTCTTTCTTTTTTTTTCCTTGTAATTTTGTTTTTTTTGAGCAATTACCCATCACCTAACCTCAAAAACCACCAACATTTTGACCTATTTCCTTAATCTACTCTCTAATTGTTTTTATTCTGGTATTTCAAAGCAAAGCCCAGGGTCATGTCATTTCAACTCTTTTTTAAAATTAAAAATATTTTAAAAATTTTATTAGAGAAGTTGTGGGTTTACAGAACAATCATTTATAAAATACAGTATTCCCATAACACCCCACCACCAACAACTTGCTTTGGTGTGGAACATTTGTTACACCTGATGATAGCACATTTTAATAATTGTACTGTTAACAAAAGTCCATGGTTTAATTTAGAGTTCAATGTTTGTGTTGTGTATTTCCATGGATTTTTAAAAACATTATATTCTGTTACCTTATATACAATCTAACATTTTCCCTTTTAATCATATTCATATATATATATTATATATATGTATATATATTTCAGTGCTGTTAATTGCATTCACAATGTTGTACCATTACTACCATCCATTACCAAGACATTTCCATGATTCCAAATAGGAATCCTGTATATTTGAAGCCTTAATTTGTATTCCCTATTCCCACCCCATGCCCTAGTAACCTAGATTCTAGATTCTGAATCTATGAGTTTGCTTATTCTAATTGTTTCAAAACAGTAAGATCATACAATATTTGTCCTTTTGTGCCAGCCTTATTCCACTCAACATGATGTCTTCAAGGTGCATCCATGTTGTTGCATGTGTCAAGACAGCATTCCTGTTTATGGCTAAACAATATTGTATTGCATGTATGTACCACATTTTGTTTTTCCACTCATTGGCTGATGGACACTTGGGTTACTTCCACCTTTTGACAATTGTGTATGATGCCACTATGAACATTGGTGTATAAATATCTGTTCATGTCCCTGCTTTCAGTTCTTTTGGGTATATACCTAGTAGTGTGATTGCCAGGTCATATGATAGTTCTGTACTTAATTTCTGAGAAACCACCAAATTGCCTTCCACAGTGGCTGCACCATTTTACATTGCCACGAGCAATAAGTAAGTATTCTTTCTCTGCATCCTCTCCAACTCTTGTTGTTTTCCATTTTTAAGTAGCAGCCGTTCTAATGGGTGTGAAATTGTATCTCATTGTGGTTTTGATTTGCATTTTCCTTATGGCTAATGATGTTGCACATCTTTTCAATGCCTTCTGGACATTTGTATAGCTTCTTTGGAAAGATGACTATTCAAGTCTTTTACACATTTTTAATATGGGTTGTTTGTTGTTAATTGTAGGACTTTTTAATGTATTCTGGATATTAATCCTTTATTAGATTTGTAGTTTCCAAATATTTTCTACCATTGTGTAGATTGTCATTTCGCTTTCATGGTAAATTCCTTTGAGGAGCAAAAATTTTTAACTTTGATGAGATCTCCATCTATGTTTTTGTTTGTTGCTTTTGTTTTGGATCTAAGTCTAGGAAACCAATGCCTGACACAATGACCTGAAGATGCTTCTGTACATTTTCTTCTGGGAGTTTGGTATTTCTAGCTCTTATATTAATGTCTTTGATTATTTTGAGTTGATTTTTGTAAATGGTGTGAGGCAGAGGTATTGCTTTTTCTTTTTTTTCTCAAATGAAGATCCAGTTTTCCCAGTAGCACTGTTTATTGAAGAGACTATTTTTTCCACTTGAGTGGTCTTTGCCCCCTTGTCAAAAATCAGTTGGCTGTAAATGTGAAGGTTGATTTCTGGGCTCTCAATTCTATTCCATTGGTCTATACATCTGTCTTCTTGCTAGTATCATGCTGTTTTGACCACTGTAGCTTTGTAACTAGTTTTAAGATTGGAAAATGTGAATCCTTGAACTTCATTCTTCTTTTTCAAGATGGCTTTAGCTATTCAGGGCCCCTTACCATAACTTTCATATAAAATTGGTAACTGGCTTTTCCATGTCTGTAAAGGAGGTTGTTGGAATTTGATTGGGATTGCATTGAACATATAAATTGCTTTGGGTAGGACTTACGGTATTTAGTATTTGTGGCAGTTTTGATACTATTTATGAATTCCAAAAAGAGATATTGATTATGTTTGTAAACTGGTCTATTCTTCTGGGCATGATACCCCTTTGATTGTGTTAAATTCAGAGGTTTCACTTTGACTTCATTAAATCAAGATTAGGGTTTTGATTTGACCATGTCATTAGGGCATGCATGGCTGAGTCCCCGACCCCTTGGTGAGGTATATAAATGGATGCTCAATCAAGAACACAGAAGTAGATGCACAGAGAAGATACACAGAGGAAGAGAGACAGCTCCATAGACATGGCATAGGCCCCAGGAAGAGAGATGAGCCATTTGCCTGATATCTTACAGCTGACCTTGTAAAGAGATCAAAGCAGATGGGCCCAGAAAGAAATGAGCCCCTGGAAGAGAGATGAGCCCTATGCCAGCCTACAGCTGAGATCAGAAGAAGCTGGACTCACAGAGCCTTAGGGAAAAGGAAGGCTGAACCCTCTCAGACATTGTCTGCCATATTGCTTCAAAATGTGGCAACAGACTTTGGGTGAGAAAGTACCTCTTTAAAAAAATTTTTTTTTTTAAATTTTTGTTTTTTAATGTTTATTATTATTATTTTTAAAAAGATAGTTAGATTATACAAATGTCACATAAAAAATATAGAGGATTCCCATATGCCCCACTTTCCACACCTCCCACATTTTTCCGCATTAACAACATCCTTCGTTACTGAGGTACATTCATTGCAATTGAACACATTTTGGAGCATTGCCACTAAGCATGGGTTAAAGTTTACATTGTAGTTTACACTCTCTCCCACCCAATTCTGTAGGTTATGGCAAGATTTATAAGGGCCTGTATCTGTCATTGCAATGTCATTCAGGACAATTCCCAAGTCCCGAAAATGCCCCTCTCCCTGCCCTCAGAACCTCCAGTGGCCATTGCCTCCACATCAATGATATAATTTCTTCCATTGCTAGAATCACAATAAGTCTATAGTAGTCTACTTTTGTCCATAGTTCACTCACCAATCCTGAGGATTCTGGCATGGTGATGTCCACTCCACCTCTAATTGAGAAGGGGCTGTCCTCCCACAGGGCCGATGGATGGGACTCCCTTGCTTGCAGTTGTAGACTCTCTCAGTTCCTTGGTATGGTAGTTGTCCATCATAACCTCCATGTTAGTTATCCTGTGTGAGACCAATGAACTGGAGAGTAGGTGTTGCAACTCTGTTGAGAGTCAGGGTCCAGCTGGCACATGGACAGTCCAAAGATTTAAGTCTCTTGGATATACATCTACCAACTCTAGTTCTAACTATAGGTTCAAATAGAAGTACAGAAGAGCCATGTGTAGGGAAACCACAACTGAGTCCAACTCTGTCACTCTGGGAAGCATAAATTCCAAACTAGGGCCCACTGGCAAGGCACCAAACTCCTGAGCTACCTGCTTTGGCTATGTCTGGATGTCTCCAGAGCCCTCAGGAGCCCTACTATTTGGAGTAATATCTACTTTGGCAGTCAAAGAGATCTTGCTGAGACATGCATAAGATAACCTCTGGAATGACCTCCCCACTCACTTTGAAGTCTCTTAGCCATATAAACTCATTTGTCTTTACCTTTTCTCCCTTTTGGTCAAGGTCTTTTTCCAGTTGCATTGCTAAGAAAGTACCTCTTATGGTACCTTGAGTTGGACTCTTTAGGGCCTTGTACCTGTAAGCTTCTACCCCAAATAAATACCCTTCATAAAAGCCAACAGATTTCTGGTACTTTGCATCAGCACCCGTTGGCTGCCTAATCCAGTATTCTAATCCATGAACACGGAATATCCTTCCATTTTTTTGGTCTTCTTTAATTTCTCTTAGCAATGTTTTGTAGTTTTCTGTGTACAAGTCCTTTACATCCTTGGTTAGATTTATTCTAGATATTAGATCTTTTAGTTGCTATTTTGAAAGGTATTTTTTTCTTGGTTTCTTCTTCTGACTTCATTGCTTGTGTCTAGAAACACTACTGATTTTTAGGTGTTGATCTTGTACCCCACCAGTTTGCTAAATTCATTTACTAGCTCGAAGAATTTTGTTGTGGAGTTTTCAGGAATTTTTGTATATAAGGTCATATTATCTGCAAATAGGGAAATTTTGCTTCTCCCTTTCCATTCTGTTATTTATTTTTCTTGCCTGATTGCTCTGGCAAGAACTTCCAGTACAATGTTGAATAACAGTGGTGACAGTGGGTGTCCTTGTATTGTTACTGACCTCAGAAGGAAAGCTTTCAGTCTTTCACTATTAAGTAGAATTTAGCTGTAGGGTTTTTATATATGCCCTTTATCACTTTGAGGAAATTTTTTTCTATTCCTATTGTTTTAAGGGCTTTTATGAAGAAAAGGTGCTGTAATTTGTCAAGTATCTTTTCTGCATCATTTGTGATGATCATGCAGTTTTTTCTTTCATTTTGTTCATATGGTGTATTATAGTAATTGATTTTCTTATGTTGAACCAACCTTGTATACCAGGGATACATCCCACTTGACCATGGAGTAGAATTCTTTTAATATGCTGTTGAATTCAGTTTGCTAGTATTTTGTTGAAAATTTTTGCATCTATGTTCAAAAGATGTATTAATCTGTAATTTTCTTTTCTTGTGGTATATTTATCTGGCTTTGGGAAGAGGGTGATGCTGGCCTTGTAGATTGAATTAGAGAATGTTCCCTCCTTTTCAATTTTTTGGAAGAGTTTGAGCAGAATAGGAGATAAGTCCTCTTGGAAGGTTTGATAGAGTTCCCCTGTAAAGCCATCTGCTCATGTGCTTTTCCTTGGTGGTTTTTACTACTGATTCAATCTCTTTACTAGTACTTGGTTTGTTGAGATGTTCTATTTCTTCTTGAGAAAATGTAGGTAGTTTTGTGTTTCTAGGAATTTGTCCATTTCATCTAGGTTATTTAATTTATTGACATTCATTTGTTCACAGTAGCATCTTATAATCCTTTTTATTCCAGCAAGGTCACTAGTAATGACCACCCTTTTTTATTTCTGATTTTCATTATTTTTATGCTCTTCTTTTCTTTTTTAGTTAGTTAAATGTTTGTTGATTTTATTGATCTTTTCAAAGAACCAGTATTTGTTTTGTTGATTCTCTCTATTTTTCGTATTTTTCTATTTCATTTTTCTCTGCTCTAATCCTTTTTATTTTCTTCCATCTGCTTGCCTTGGGTTTAATTTACTCTTCATTTTCTAGTTCTTCCAGGCTTGAGGTTAGATCTCTGATTTGAAGTGTTTCTTCTTTTTTAATGTAAGCTTTTAGAAGTTTAAATTTCCCTCTTAACACTCCCTTTGTTGTTTCCCTTAAGTTGTGGTATGTGGTATTTTCATTTTCATTTGCCTCAATATATTTCCTAACTTTGCATCTGATTTCTTCTTTAACTATTCATTGTTTAACACTATGTTGTTTAATTTCCACATATTTGTGAATTTTCCCTTTCTTCCTCTGTTAATGATGTCTAGCTTCATTCCATTTGGAGAATATACATTGTATGATTTCAATATTTTTTAATTTACTGAGACTTGTTTTGTGACCAAACATAAGGTCCATCCTGAAGAATGGTCCTTGTGCACTCGAGAAGAATGTGTATTCTGTTTTGTCTGGTGATGTGTTCTATATTGTTTGTTAGGTCTAATTGGTTTAGTGCATCATTCAAGTCCTGTACTTCCTTATTATAATCTGAGTATATGTTCTATCCATTATTGAGAGTGCTATGTTAAAATCCCCTACTATTAATGTAGAAATGTCAATTTCTCCCTTCAAATCTGTCAGTATTTGCTTCATATGTTTTGCGGTTCTGCTGTTAGGTGCATATATATTTATAATTGTTACATCTCTCTGTTGAATTGTTCCCTTTATCCATATGTAATGACCATCTTTGTCCCTCGTAACTATTTTTTACTTAAAGTCTATTTTATTCTCTATTAGTATAGCCACCCCAGCTCTCTTTTGGTTACTACTTTCATGGCATATTTTTTCCCATTCTTTCTCCTTCAGCTTACTTGTGTCTTTGACTTTAAGGGGAGTCTTGTGAAGATAACATATAGTTGTCATGTTTTTTTTTTATCCATTCTTCCATTTTCTGCCTTTTGACTGGAGAGTTTAATTTATTTACATATGATGTTACTACTGATAATACAGGATTTCTTCTGTCATTTGGTATCTATCCTTTCTAAGTCTTCTACCTTTTTTGTCCCTTCTGTTAAAGCCTACTTTTATGTTTATTTGCTTTCTTGTGTTGTACCACATTGAGTGCCTTCTTACTTCCATCTGGATATATTTTTTGGCCTATTTTCCTTGTGGTTATCATAGGATTAAAATTTAACATCTTAGATATATAACAATCATATTTGATTTAATACCAACTCCAATAACATGCACATATACTTTTCCTATACCCCTCTCTCACCCACCCCTTTTTGTGCTTGTTACTACTTATACATTGTATGTCTAAAATCTAGATTTATCATTAGTTTGTATGTATTTTCATTTTAGCACCTGTAAGAAGTAAAAATGGTGTTACATACCAAACAGTACAATTCCTGGCATTTATAATTACCAAATTGTTACCTTTACTATTGGTCCTTATTTCTTTATGCTACTTTGAACCACTGTCTTGTGTCCTTTTGTTTCAGTCTGAAGAACCCCCTTTAGCAATGCTTGTAGGGCAGTTCTAGTGGTGATGAACTTCCTCGGTTTTTGCTTATCTGAGAATGTCTTAATCTCACCCTCATTTTTGAAAGAGAGTCTCATCGGATATAAAATTCTTGACTGGCAGCTGGTTTCCTTTAGCACTTTAAGTATTTCAACCCACTGCCTTCTTGCCTCCATGGTTTCTGATGAGAAATTGACAATCTAATTGGGACTCCCTTGTACATAATACATTGCTTTTCTTGCAGCTTTCAGAACTCTCCTCCTGTCTTTTGCATTTGATACTGTAATCAATATATGACAGGGTGTAATTTTTTTTTTTTTCCTTTCTGAGCTTCTTGGATGTGCATAGTCACATTTTTTTGCTAAGTTTGGGAATAGTTCTTTGACCATTCCTTCTGCCCCTTTCACTTTCTCTTCTTCTGGGACTCCCATAATGCATACATTGGTGCACTTGATGGTGTCCTATAGCTGTCTTAGGCTATTTTTTTGCTTTTAGTGATGTCTAGGCATCTGATTATGTTAGTGAATTTACTCTGATGATAGATTTCTCTCTTTTGCCTAGTGATTTTGTTCCATGATTCTTCTTTGATTTTTGGTTCAACTTATTCTAAATCTTTAAGATTTCTCAGCTTAGGCTATCAAAACATGGCCGGTGATCCACTAATGTGGCACAGACCAGATCAAGGGGTTCTGGGACATGAGAGACTCCAAAAAGCACTTTTACTTCTTCCTGTTTCCTGGCCTGCCAGCAGATGGCATTCTTTGGCAACCTTTCCACAAGGTGTCTCTCAACCTCCAGTCTCTGGTGATTCTGGTCTGGCCAGAGACTAGATTCAAAACGGGCTCCGCTGGCCAAACTCACTGAGGAGAAAGTACTATCTGCCCTCTGCTATATCCTTCCTCCTTCTAGAGAAGATGTTCATTCCCCTCTCAGTTGGCCACAGTAAGCCTGGCTTTACCCAGGCTGTTTACCTTGTAGTTGGTTGATGGGTGCTGTTCCTGGCTATGGAAGCTAGTAACTCATGGTTTTTGCTTTGTCACCTTCACCTACCTCTTTGTCCCTCTCCCTCCTGGATGGTGTGCAGCTCTCTCAGACAGCTTTTTGCCCTTCCTCCATTGTTTTTTGTAAGAGAGTTGAACCTTGCCACCCTACTTTGATGCCGTATTCCCAGAAGTACTGTTTTTGCATTTAAATATTTCTTTTTCTCTTTCTTCTCCTCAGCCTGACATTTCAATTGTCTTGTCTTCAAGTTCACTGATTTCTCTGCCAACTTCAATCTGTACAAGCACTCTTGGGTATTTTTTATTTCAGTTATTGTGGTCTTCAACTCCATTAGCTCTTTTGGGTTCCTTTTTAAGATTTCTCTCTCTTTACTTAGACTCTCATATTGTTCGTTCATTATTTTCCTGATATCCTGTAGCTCCTTCTCTATACCTTCCTTCATCTCCTTGTGCATTTTCATGATCATTTTAAAGGGCATTGCTTTTTATGTCCCCATTCTCATCTTTTTTATTGCTATTTTCTGTGTTTTTATCCTCTTTCTTTGGATGGGTCATCATTTACTGTTTCTTTGTCTTGTACTCTTTTGTTGCACAGTGTACATTTTAATATTTTAAAATGTTAACACTGGGATTTACTCCCTGGGATTACTTCTTGGTTTGTAACTAACTGGTGATAAGACAGAGATTTTCTTGAGCTTTAACCCTCCTATTAGGAAGGTCTGCCCAAAGTGAATGTAGTGTGCAGGGTTTTCCCTGTTTCTGGGCTTCTGTCTTGTCCTGGGCTTTTGCCTGTTAGCTGTTTTGGGCTTTTACTATTTACAGAAGTTTGGTTGTCCCCTCTGTTTCCCAAGAGACTGACCTCACTCTCCTGGATATTTCTGCTGACAGACCTTTGTCCCAGACTGTCTGCCTCTGGTTTTTTACACTTCTTTAGTTGTTTCATGCTCTTTTTCCCTGGAAGGCAAATTTGGGAGGAGAGTCACCTCAGTAAGGACTTTTCCAAGTTAGTCTTTCTCAGCCAACACAGGACCAAGGACCCCTGAAGAGGAGGGGCTCAAGAAAGGCTCCAAAATAATTTTAATGGCTCCCCAAAGCTGAGCTTTTCTGACCTTCCCAGTGTACATAGCCCTTCAGCTAACTGTCCACTGTAGCTCTTAGGGAGTGCTGAATCTTTAAATCTCTACCACCTCTGCCCTTCTGCAGAGAGGGTTGAAATAATGGCTGTCACTACTCTTGTCTGTGTCAGGGTTGAAGGAATTGTTGCTGACATCTTTCTCTATGGCAGGTTGAAATAATAGCTGCTCTCAGAGCCAGGAACCAGTGATTCAAATTTGCTAGTCCGAAGTTGTGATCAATGATTGGCCATGCCCACCCCTGTTTTTGGGAAGAGGACTTTTATGTCTCTTTCTGTCACAAGCAGCTAGACATGAACTGGACCCCACAGTGGTCTGCTGCAAGAGTGGGGAATGGGCACAGTAGCCACTGTGTTGTGAGAGCAATTTATAGTTCTTCACTGTATTTTTCTGTGTCTTTCTCCTGCTCTTCCCATGATGCTGTACAGTGTTCTTGTGGTCTCTGGAGTTTTGAAATAGTTGTTTGAGACAGTTCCTTCCTGTTTAATAGTTGTTTTGGTCAGATGACTGAGTTCTGGAGCTCCCTATTCCACCACCCTCCCCATTGTTTCAACTCTTGAATACAAAAATATCTCAAAAAAAGGGGGAGAAATTTTATTACCTAACATCAGTGGTATTATCACATCTTTCATAATTATAAATCATTTTTATTATGATCTAATATCCTGTTCACATTCAAATTTCTCCAACTGTCTAAATAATCTTTTTGGAGTTGGTTTGAATTAGAATGCAACATAGGACTCTCACTATATTTTCTTTTATGTAGTTGAGGTTTCTTTTTAATCTAGAACTGTTCTTTCTCCTTTTACTTTTTATTCTATTGACTCATTGAAGAATCTTGGTCAAGTGTCTTGAGGAATTCTGGATTTGGCAGATGTCTCTTTTTGTGGTGCCATTTAACTTGTTCCCCTACCCACAGTATTCCCTGCAGACTGTAAAAACTTAGAATTGGGTCCAAATTATTTTGGCAAGGATATATTCTAGATGAATCTGTATATTTCTTACACATGCAGTATTTCCTTTAACATTCCTTCAGAAGACATATAATGCCTGGTTATGTAACTTTTAGTGTTATTAAGGTTGACCTATGGGTTCAACTGGTGATAGTGACAGTCTGGTCTCTTCATTTCATAATTTACCATCAATCATTAATCTAATGGCATTGTCATCCATTGTTGACCATTGTCTGAATCAGATAGTTCATTGGGTTTGCAAATGATAATTTTCTAATTCAATCATATTATCAGAACTTATAGACAAGTATTTTTGAAGAACAGCAGAACTGGTCCTCATCCAGCAAGGATATTTGGTTAATGTGAAACATAGTTCATACCAGAAAGGCTGGATAAATGCTTAATTTGTTCTCTTTTGTTACCATTTTGCACAGTCATGATTTGGTGCTCTAGCAACTTTCCCCTGTGTCTAATGAGTTTTGTTGTGTTTTGCTTTCCATCTTTCCTTTTTTGAGCATCACTGTATATTCATGGCTTTTTATATATTCATGTGTTTTAATAAATTTCAGTCCTAATTCTTTTTGATGCTTAAATTGTCCCATATATGATTAGTGGGAATCTCTTTAAGTGTGTTATTGTGTCTTTGGAAATAACCTGATTACACTTTGATAACTTCTTGGTTTTTTTGCATAACAAGATACCTGACATGGAATAAACTGTTTCTTCAAGGATTTCTGGTTTCTTCTGGTGGGAATAGTATTTATTTATTTATTTATTTTTAAAAGATTTATTTATTTTACTTGCTCCATTTTAACCCCCGCTTCCCCATTTGCTGTTTTTTGTATCCATTCGCTAGGCAATTCTCTGTGTGTTTCATCTCTTCTCATCTTCCTCCTCCAGTCTTCACCAGGATTTGATCCTGAAGGCCTCCGATGTAGGAGAGAGGTGTTCTAGCCATCTGTGCCACCTCAGCTCCTAGTTTTCAGAGCTTTCGGAGCATCTCGTCTTGTCTCTCTCCTTTTACGTCATCATTTTGCTGCATGGCTCCCGGGGCCTGGCGGCTCACCGGCACACAGAGCCTGGCAGCCCATGCGCCTTCTATATATATATCTTTATTTTACCGGGAGGTCCCAGGGATCGAACCCAGGTCCCTCCATATGGCAGACGGACGCCCAACCATTTGAGCCACATCCGTCCCCGGGAATAGTATTTAGAGAATAAGAACCAGGATAACATTGCTTCTAGGCCTTTTTGATGGATAGAAATAGGAAATATGTATTTATAAAATTTAAATAGTATTACATAAAGACTGTCACATATTTTTTATGTAGTTTTACTTTGTACACAGATAGGCTGCTTCTGAATTTATCATCTAGTAGTGGCAAGCACTAAATTCCTGATTTTTAACAGAATAATATTAAAAATGTCTTAGGTGATTTAATTAAAAGTAAAATTATTGGTACATACCTCATATCCAGTATTACAAATGTAGATATCCTTTTATTAATAAATAAAAATAAATTATTTGTAGGAATGGACAATGACAGCAACAAATCATTACATATTTTGTCAACTGAAACGATTACTGAAAACTGGTGATTATAGTTACTTTATATAGTGACAGGGAAAAGCCAGCCTTTCCTTCAGTGATTTGCTCTGATTGACTTCTCTGAAGTTATTGGTGAAAGTGCTGCCTTGAGCTTCCCACCATAGTGCTTTAATAAGGATAAAGCACATTTTAGGAATTAGAGAATCCACCTCCCATACCATCTTCACTCTTTTATCCATTCCACCCACAGCAAGGTCCATGGCTTCTTTTGGTATTTCAATTACTACAACTTCTTCTGTGGTTAACAGCAACTTCCAACAAAGCAGTTCTTATGATCATAACTGTCAATGATTACTTTTATCCATCATATTCATAGAGTCTCCAAGCATAGCATCATAATCAACTTCTGAGGGTTTTTTCATATTTTTCTAAACTATCAATAATCTTTCCACATCTACACTCTTCGTATTGTTTATTGCAGGAATTATGCATGCATTTTAATGATTTCTATATGAATTTATAAAATTTTATTTAGGTGGAATTAGCAAATCCAAAACTAGATGCACTGAAGCAAAGCATAGGCACCTTTCTCTTCTCAGGAACTGCACCCTCAACAAGACCCAGTGCCTGGGCTAGTGCCTGTGTTCTGCTAGGTGTGGGTTGGGAGGTCCTAGCTGCTCCCTTTACTTGTTTTTCAAAAGCAGCTCATGTAGCATTTAGGAATCTGTAACCCTGTCTTATTGTTTTTTCTTTCTTTGTTACTGTCCCATTAAACTTCAGCATAACTACTCCACCTGAGAGTTTGTTTCCACGTATTGGAAGAGGTTTTCCTTTTCCTTTTTTGGTAGTTGTAATATCTAACTGCTTTATCCTGAAATATTCTAAAATAGAAGTTGCAAGTTTTCCCTAGTGTGTCATTTTTCTATTCATTTTGCTTATTATTACTACGCTTTTTTGTAATGCATAGTTCCTCTGTGAAACCACTGTTTTTTTGGTGGGGGAGGTGCTGTTTGGCAATTTCTCTTTACCTTCTATTAAAGACTGTTCAGACTTTCCATTTCTTTTCTGTCAGTCTTGATAAATTATATTTACATAGAAAGTTGTCCACATTTGTTTTGTTTTCAAATTTATTTTCAGAGTTGTTGTATTAGTCAGGGTTCTCTCGGGAAACAGAATCAACAGGAGATATCTGTCAATACTATGAGATTTTACAAGGGTGTTTCCCACGACCGTGGGGATGCACAAGTCCGGGTTCCACAGGCAGGCTGCAAACCAGGGGCTCCCATGAAAGTCCGATGAAAGATCCTTGATGAGTTTCTGGGAGAAGTTGGCTGTCCAACGTCGAGCTGGGAAATTCTCTCTGAATGTTGAAATCATTTCCCTTTTTAAGGCATTCAACTGATTGGATAAAAGCGTCACCCGTTGATGATGCAATCTCCCTGATTGATGCAGATGTAATCAGCCATCCACGCAGTAAACTCACTGGTGATCGAAGTCCATAAATGCTCTTGTATTACAATTAGCCCAGTGCTTGCTGGACCAAACACCTGGACACAATTACTTGGCTGAGTTGACACATTAGCCTAACCATCACAGTCCACCCCTTATCAACTCGGCAACCATACACATTACCCTAAACCATACTTAGTCTCTAAGTAAAAACAGTAACAGACAAGCATACATATATATTTCCGCTTAACAATGTTCAACTCCCCTGCATACAACCGGAAACACATTAATTCCCCACAGAATAGGGTGCAAGTCCATGGGTAATATTCACTCTTAAACTTGACATCCTTAAATATTTTGACATGAAATTAATACAACTTTTCATATGATAGGGGAAAAGGTTGGGGAAGAAAACAAGAAATTTGTTTTGTGTACATATACAATCATACTCATAATGAAACAAGGAAGAAGGGTTCATGACTATTACAGTCCTCATTTCTGTAACTCGTCACATGGTTGAAGTTCATATTTATCACTACCTTCTTCCACTACCCATTCCATGTTCCTGTTACCTTCAGCAAGGACTTCAGCTGGCCGTGGTTCTTTGCCTGGTGGGGTGACCCAAACTTTCATTCCCAAAGATTCTGGGCCATTGTTAGTCCTGCTTGAATTGGGTTGTTGCAATTTTCCATTGACTTTAATCACAGGGCATGGCAGTACTAGGAGACGTCCTAGAGGATCTCCTGCATTCCAGGGAAACTCTTCTTTACCCCCATCATGTAGATGGAGTCCTATTTCCCCGTGATAGTCAGGATCAATCACCCCAGCCAGTACAGTAATTCCCTTCTTTGCCTGTTGATTCACAGGTAAGAGAAGCCCAAAGTGGCCAGGTGGCAGTATTAACTTCCAGTTTAATGGAATCATTGTTGTGTTCCCTGGTGGCAGCACTTCTCCTTTTGGGACTAAAACCTGTAGACCAGCAGAGCTTAAGGTTGCAGGGACAGGTAGCATTTGCCAGATCAACAGCTGCACACCAGGTACCAAGGGAAGTGTACCAAGCTGTATTAGTCAGGGTTCTCTCAGGAAACAGAATCAACAGGAGATATCTGTCAATACTATGAGATTTTATAAGAGTCTTTCATGCGACCTTGGGGATGCACAAGTCCAGGTTCCACAGGCAGGCTGCAAACCAGGGGCTCTGATGAAAGCCTGATGAAAGGTCCTTGATGAGTTTCTGGGAGAAGTTGGCTGTCCAATGACGAGGTGGGAAATTCTCTCTGAATGTTGAAATCATTTCCCCTTTTAAGGCATTCAACTGATTGGATAAAAGCGTCACCCATTGATGATGCAATCTCCCTGATTGATGCAGATGCAATCAGCCATCCACGCAGTAAACTCACTGGTGATCGAAGTCCATAAATGCTCTTGTATTACAATTAGCCCAGTGCTTGCTGGACCAAACACCTGGACACAATTACTTGGCCGAGTTGTACATTAGCCTAACCATCACAGCTGTGAAAAGTAGTGTCTTATGTTATAATTGTGTCTCTTTTGATGGTTATAACCTTTCTAAAATGATTTAATTTAGATATTTTTACTTTCTTTCTCCTCAGCTTTTAAATTAGGCTAGGTTAGTGGTAAAATCTTTATTGAGTTTGCCTTGAAAAACAGTTTTTGTTTTATTTATGAGTTCTAGTGTTTTCTTTTATCAACTCATTACTTTCTCTTTATTATTTCCTTCTGCTTTTTTTCCCTAATTTTTTTATTTGGAT
>JAQZBX010048307.1:0-20232 GCA_029593785.1 Cabassous unicinctus | reverse complement strand
TGTGAGAGAATTTTATCAAATCTTATACTATTGACAGATATCTCTTGCTGATTCTGTTTCCCTAGAGATCCCTGACTAATACATTAATATTAGGAAGGGCTATTTCAGAGGGTGCAGGACAGAGCAGAGGTGCTGCCCAGAAGAGGCCTCATGCTTCTGTGATGGGAACAGAGAGCAGAGTAAATGGCCCTTGGCTGTGAAGTCCTGTTCTTTGTACAGGTAACAGGGTCCTCTTAGGTTTACCCATGGAATTAGGTGGGGTGGAGTTAAGGCCATGCAACCTATGTGCTGGGGAGAGGGGTGAGGCATGGCTTCAGGTGCATGTAGAAATGTGTTCTCCTAGTTACACAGAACTTAGACTGTTAATAAGAGATGGAGCAAGCTTTTCCTCTCAGCTGTATTCAGGCTGCCCTGGCAACTCAGGGAAGACATAGTTACCTTAGGAAGGCTCTTGTGCATCTTTATGTTCATAATAGCTTCTGCTTGAATGGGTCATTTGTCCAGGGTTAAGTACATGGTTGGCCTATGTCTCTGTTATTTTTTTGTTTCTTTCTCTTTTTTCTCAATACACAGAATTCTAGCTTTATTCCCACTCTGGTAGACAGAGTCTTGGCTGATAAACACTGAAATGCATTTTTTTTTTCACTAACAGTAACCCAGACAGCGCTATGGTGGGCCCAGGATCACTCAAGACTGGTCTAACTCTCAACCCACAAGGCAATTCCATTGCCCCTTGCCAGAGAGTGACCTATGGCTTGGCAGGTGACGTAGGCCTGGGCAATAAGAAAGGGTTTTTCTCCCTGCTAAATGGTGCAAGTGACATAAGGAAAAACTAATGTCACTCCAATCTTCTTTCCTGCTTGAGGATGTGATTCTTTAAGGGGCAGGAGCCACTTTTCTGAGTCTAAGAAGAAGCACAGTTGACACACTGAGGATGGCAGAGCAGAAAGATAGAATGACATTGAGAGCATCATGGGCTATGGACTCCAGGCTGCAGGTTTAGTAAACAATCCAAGCCTTTGTGGATTAGTTGGGCATCTTGCTACTTGCAACCCAACACATCAGCAAGCTCTCTGCTGTGGCCTTGGGGAAAACTGTGGATTCACAAGGATGTATAAAAGCATGTCCACCCAGATGGTAGCAAAGCTCCAATGGCTTTTGGTTCTGGAGGTAGATTGCTACATTTCATCCACATTCCAGCATAGGACACAAAGTTCCACTACTCAGGTTTCCAGCAAGGCTGGGCTTTGTCTCCTCAGGGGACGGCGTGGACTTGCTTCACTCTTCTTCTGCCACTCTAACTCTTCTTTTCCATCTCAAACACTGCTGTTGTCTTGCTCACGGGATGGCTTCCCTGAGGCTCTAACCCTCTAGACTTGGTCCTCAGCTCTCCATCCCTTTTCCTTAGCAGTGTCACGTGCTCCGCAAGCTTTACTCCCTTGCCTTCACACAGCAACTCTTCAAATCTGTAATGTTGACTCCGGCCTTTCCTGGCACTTTCATTGCTCATGGCCCAATTCTTGCTGAGCCTTCACAGCCACACAAATGCAAATGTGTGCTGAACGAAAATAATGATCTTCCCTGCACAACCTGGGTCTCTGTTTCGGATAACGTCAGTGCCATAGTCCAGACCCTCAATTTTCAAGGCATTGGGTTCTTCTCTCTCCCACACTGCATCTTTCCAGTCTGTTGCTGCCACTTCCACCACTGAATTCCCTCATCCATTTCCCCTCCTCTCTGTGTCCTCTGATTCTAGCCTAACACAGCGCCAACTCCTGCCTGGACCTCTGTGATAGCCAATAAGCAACAGCCTCTTCAGCGAGTTCCACTCTCTAGTCCACCTTCCCACAGCTGTCACAGATGTCTCCTTGCTCGGAAGCCGTCATTAGCCACCTTTACTTCTAAATGAAGTACTAACACCTCACCGTGCTGTTCTAGACCCTTTACCACAGCTGACTCCTCACTGCAGCCCCGTCTCTTCCTAGTGATCTGTTTATTTTCTGTGCCTCTTGTTCAGCATGACTAAAGCCACTATTACTCTTACTGTTACTACTAGTAACCACTGCTCCTTTCACCCATGTCTGACGTTGCCATGGCCACCACGATGCCTATCTTAATGGTGAACATTTATTGATTGTCTCGTATGTGTCAAGTGCTGGGCTTGAGCACTTTCATTCAGCACATGGTCATCAAGTCTCCGCGGGCCGCCGGTGATGTGTGCAGTGAGCCCCCGCACTCCTGGAGCTGACCGCTCTGCAAGCCTTGTCTCCTTCCGTCCTCGCCACCAGCTTCTGGAGGTAAGTGTTCCACAGACGAGGAGACGGAGGCTTACGGGGTTTCCACAGTGTGTGCAAGGCCTCACAGAGTTAAGTGGTGCGGCCTGCAGAGCCCTCTAGCTATGCACTGCCCTTCTCGGCCGTGTTCGTCACCACCTCCAGGCCTCAGTCTCCCCGTCGGGGTCTCTGAGAGCTGAGCAAGGGCCTCTCCCAGCGGGATCAAGGCCCCAAGCTGTCTAAAATAGAAGGAGACGTGCCTCACCACAGCTTCTGACACGAGCTCCCGTTGGTTATCTGTCCCTGTGCCTAATCAGCAAGGTTAGTATCAGTTTTAACTGGTCAGATGGTTGTCACCAAATCCCACGCTCATTCGTCCTTCACACGTGCACGCCCGCTCGCCACCGAAGCTCTGCCGCGCTCGGCTGCAACGCGCTAAGGGCGGGGCTGGTGGCCTTGGTCGGGAGCCAGAGCCCTGCTTTCAGCTTGGAGAGTGACTTATAGGTCTTGTTTTAATGTGTAGGGGCTGATGGAGGTGAACGAGCTGTGGCTAAATGTCCGTGCTGCTCTGCACGGCTCCTCTTTACCCGGAAAACCATAGAGAAGGACCCTGCTCACCGTAGGCCAGGGGTTCTTAACCAGGGGTCCGTGAGCTTGAATTGAAATTCAAAAAACCTTATTCTTGTGGGGCCGTGTCAGTGCAGGTGTGATCTATTTATTAAATAACACACAGTATAGTGTGGACTTAGTATGGGGTCCGTGGTTTCCACCTGACTGCCAAAGGGGTCCGTGGAACATAAAAGGTTAAGACCCCTGCCATAGTGTAAGCACAATCGTCATGGGAAGAGCCATCCTGAGCACAAATGCCAGTGCTTTTGTTCTCCTGGTCTCCTCCATGACACACACCATCGGGCCCTACTGGCACTTCCACCCTCACAGTTTTGATACCACAGAAACGCCAGTCTCTCGAGTTAAGAGATGGAGACGCTGGGCATGGGTTTTAATAGTATCAAATAACTTGCAAAAAGTCAGTGGTAATGGCACACCATTCCAATAGTGCAAAAATTTAGGGGGTCTGGGAAGCGGCTATGGCTCCATTGGTTGGGCTCGCATTTACCATGTGGGAGCCCCGGGTTCGATCCCCGGGGCCTCCTGGTGAAGGAGCTCCTGTGCAGCGCAACAAAGGAAGACAAGCAGAAAGAGGGGGATGAATAAATAATAAATAAATAAAATTTTAAAAAATTAAAAAAATTTCGGGGGTGGGGGTGGATGTGGCACAAGTGACTGGGCGTTCATCTGCCGTATGGAGGGACCTGGGTTCACTCCCTGGGACCTCCTGGTAAAATAAAAATAAAGGCGTGCAGGGAAGCCTGGCCCGCGCGGTGAGCCACTGGCCGGCCCGCACGCACGCGCACGACGAGCCAGGCCCCGCCGAGCCACGCAGCAAGATGATGACGCAGCAAGATGATGACGCAGGAGAGAGCCAAGACGAGATGCACCGGAAACCAGAACTGAGGTGGCGCAGGTGGCAGAGCGCCTCTCTCCCACATCGGGGGTCCCTAGGATCAAATCCCGGTGAAGACAGGCGGAGCAGGATGAGAAGAGAGGGCAGGAAAGAGATGCGGAGAATCACCCAGCAAATGGACACAGACAGCAAGCAGGGGCCGGGGGGAGGGATAAATAAAGTAAATAAATAAATCTTTAAAAGAAAAATTAGGGTAGGAGGGGATCAACCATTCAACAAACACATACAGAGGATCTACTGTCCAAGAGCAGTTCTCTGGGCTGGAGATACGGAAACGAACATTCCTGCCCTCAGGGGCCTCACAGTCCAGAGGGGAAGCCAGACCTGCAACCAGGCGTTTTCAAAGCGCTGGGAGAGCCGTGTTGAAAGGGAGCACCTAGAAGGGACACTGCATGCAGTTGAGAGCCCAGGACAGCTGCCCAGAGGAGTTGGCAGCCAGACTGCAAAAGTGGGAACAGCATACATAGCACACCATAGTACACCATAGTACACCAGTTCAAGCAACTCTATAAACTCAGTGCTTAAGGAGAAATAGGGACCAGGATAAACGATAGAATCGGTATGTGGATAAGTTGCATGGAGACTGGGGAAAATACAGTTAGAATCCAGAACTATTTGCTGCTGGTGTAATTTAACATATCACCCATGAACGCAGAGGTGCCACACCAACGAAATCATCATCCATTCAAGATTCTGAATTTCATCCGCACGCGGAAGAGTAAATCTGGCCACACGTTCTTGGACGTTGCTCCCGTGGGGGAAGGGAGTCCCGGTCCCACCCCTTTGCACCTGGGTGGGCTCTGGCTGCTGTGACCAGTAAAAGAGTGGAAGTGAGCCTGTGCGAGCTTCCAGGCTGAGCCTCAGATTCTGGGAGCTTCCACCTTCTGTCTCTGGAAATGCTTCCTTTCAGAACCAAGTGGTCCTGCTGTGAGGAAGCCCAGGCCAAGCCACGACGAGGATGATCAGGGCAGGAACTGAGACCCTTGGCCGACAGTCCCTGCTGACCTCCCACCTGACATCCAGAGCCAAGGTGCCCGCCCAGGATGGCAGAGGCATTCTGGAAGTGGACTTTCCAGTCCTCGGCATGTCACCTGCAGTGGGTTGAATTTTGTTCCCCAAAAGGCTATATTCAAGTTAAGTTATTGCTGATTTGTTATGCGTCAATAGGTAATCAGGTAACACACCTTCTCTGGGAAACTGCACTTGGTGCTTGGCTTACAACACAAAGACTGCCTTGGTGAGCCCATAGCATCACTCGGGTTGGGCTATTTATGGCACAGCCCTCCCTCTGCCGCGGAGGGTCACATACTAAATAGAGTGGTCATGGAGGAAGAGGGCACTGAGTGTGGATGTCAGGAAAGCGCTGCCAGATGCTGCACTTCAAAGTCCCCATTGTAATCAGCCAGACAATAATCCCAGCTGAAATGAACACATGTTCTCAATTAGAACCTATTGATAGTAACTGGGAACACATGCCGTGCCAAGCCCGCTCTCTGCTAATTGCTATTGAGAACCTAAAAGATCTCAGTGAGAATGTGAGACCCTCAAGAATATATATATTTTTTATATTTCCTTAATAAATAATATATTTTTTTAAAAATACAATATATATATTTAAAAGTCATCATCTGTGTATTTGGCCTTGCAAGCCATTGCTACTCCCCTCACCAAGCCTTCAAGAGGACTGAGATAGTGCCTATAAAGTCTTTGAAATCCAGCTGAATAAAAAGTATAGACTAAAATGTATGGACTAAAGTGTTAGTATCAATCGAAATACTGAAAGCTATTTTTAAGGAAAGAAAACCAATGCAAAAATTTAATAAGTAAACAATGCACATTGCTAATAACTTGATTTGTTTCTGTGACAACTCTGTCACCCACTTTTGTAAAGCGTGCCTCACTTTTACAAGCAGTTGCAAGCATTGTCAATTCCATCTCCACATCAGCCTTTGTCCCCGCTCTCTTCTCTTCTCTCTGTTCCCACCGCCACCTGCCTGCTTCACATCTCATCACCTCTCCTAATTGGATCCCTGACTCCAATTCTCTCTTTCCCATACTGGCTTCAAAAATAACTAGACTAACTTTTTTTAACTTATAAATTAAATAAATTGGAGGTTTAAGAGAAATCACACAGAAAATACAGAGTTCCCTTATACTCCCCTCACACACACAGTTTTCCCTATTATGAATATTTGCATAAGTGGTACCTTTGTTACAATTGATGAAACAATATTACTATAATTATACTATAATTACATAGTCCATAGTTTACATCAGAGTTCACTGTTTGTGTTGAATAGTCCTATGTGATTTTTTAAAAATAATTTTATTCTATTTACATGTAGTCAACCTAAAATTTTCCTTTTAACCACATTCAAATATATAATTCAGAGGTGTTAATTACATTCACAGTGTTGTACTACTATCATCACCTTCCATTACCAAAATGCTACCATCACCCCAAACAGAGGCTCTGTACCAATTAAGCATTAACTTCCCATTCCCTACCCTGGCCACTGGTATTCTATTTTCTAACTCTATGAATTCACTTATTCTAATAATTTCTTATCAGTGAGATCATACAATATTAATTCTTTTGTGCCTGGCTTTTTTCACTCAACATGATGTCATCAAGGTTCTTCCATGTTGTATGTATCAGAACTTCATTCCTTTTCATGGCTGAATAATATTCCATTGTGTATATACCACATTTTGTTTATCCATTTGTTGATGGACACTTGGGTTGCTTCCATCTTTTGGCAACTGCAGATAATGCCACTATGAACACTGAGGTGCAAATATCTGGTCTAGTCCCTGCTTTCAATTCTTTGAGGTATATACCTAGAAGTGGGATTGCCAGGTCATACAGTAATTCTATATTTAGCTTTCCAAGGACTGCCAGACTTTTCCAGAGCAGCGACGTCATTTTACATTCCTACCAACAACGAATGAGTGTTCTTAACTCTCCACATCTTCTCCAATACTATTTTTTTCATTTTTAATAGTAGCCATTCTAGTATATGTGAAAAGGTGTCTCATAGTGTTGTGTTTTGTTTTTTTTAATAACATTTTATTGTTTAGATGGTTCAATACAGAACAGCTTTTCTTTTCATTTTGAATTTGGAAGTCCTACACAACTGAGTACGAAGAAGAACAAAAGCACCAGAACCAAACTTGTGATTCTCTGTTCACGTGGCATAAACCAGCTTTGCACATAACATGTAGCAGCAGTTTTTAAGTTCCCTTTAGAAAAATATGAATTCTACACATTTATTATCACTTCCTGTTTAATGTGTGGGCTGAAATCAGCAGGATTACCGTCCTTCTTCATAGTAGTTTTGATCTGTGTTTCCCTAATGACTAATGATGCTGAGCATCTTTTCATGTGCTTTTTGGTCATTTGTATATCTTTGTGGAGAAATGACTATTCAAGTCTTTTGCCCATTTTTAATTGGGCTGTCTGCCTTTCTGCAGTTGAGTTGTAGGATTTTTAAAATATATTCTGGGTGTTAAACACTTATCAGATATGTGGTTTCCAAGTTTTTTCTCCCAATCTGTAGGTTGTGTTTTTACTTTGATGATGAAGTTCTTTGATGGGCAAGAGTTTAATTTTTTTTTAAGATTTATTTATATTTATTTATTTCTCACCTTCCCCCTCATTGTTTGTGCCCGCTGTCTACTCTCTGTGTCTGTTTGTTGTGTGCTTGTCTTCTTTTTAGGAGGCACTGGGAACTGAACCTGGGACCTCCCATATGGGAGGGAGGCGCCCAATAGCTTGAGCCACCTCTGCTCCAAAGAGTTTTATTTTGATGAATCCCATTTATCTGTTTTTTGTTTGTTTGTTTGTTTGTTTTTGCTTTTTTTGCTCATGCTTTTGGTGTAAAGTCTAAGAAAGCATTGCCTAATACAAGGTCCTGAAGATGGTTCCCTATGCTTTCCACTAGGAGTTTGGTATATTTCGGTCCTTAATCCATTATGAGTGAATTTTTGTATAAGGTATGAAGAAGGTGTCCACCTTCATTCTTTTGCTTATGGATATCAAATATTCCCAGCACCATTTGTCGAAGAGATTATTTCCCCCCTTGAGTGAACTTGGCACACTTGTCAAAAATCATTTGGCCATAGATGTGAGGGTTTATTTCTGAACTTTCAACTTGATACCATTTGTATATAAATCTGTCCTTGTGCCAGAACCGTCCTGTTTTGATTACTGTAGCTTTGTAATAAGTTTTAAAATTGGGAAACTTCATTTTTCATTCCAAATTCATTCTTCTTTTTCCAAGATTGCTTGGGCTATTGGGGTCCACATACCCTTCCTTATAAATTTGATGATTGGCTTTTCCATTTCTGCAAAGAAGGCTGTTGGAATTTTGATTGGGATTGTGTTGATTCTGTAAATCACTTTGGGTAGAATTGGCATCCTAATATTTCTCCAGGTCATGAACATGGAATTTCCTTCCATTTATTTAGGTCATCTTTGATTTTGTTTAGTAATGTATTGTAGTTTTCCGTGTATAAGTGCTTTAAATCCCTGGTTGAATTTATTCCTAGATATTTGATTCTTTTAGTTATAATTGTGATTGGAATTTTTTTCTTTTCAGATTTTTCATTACTAGTGTATAGAAACAGCACCGATTTTTGCATATTGATCGTGTACCCTGTCACTTTGCTGAATTCATTTATTAGCTGTAGTATCTTTGATGTGAATTTTTAAGTGTTTTTTTTTAATAGGATCATATCATCTGCAAACAGGAATAGCTTTCCTTCTTCCTTTCTGTTTTAGTTTGCTAAGGCTGGCAATGCAAAATACCAGAAATGGGTTGGCTTTTATAACAGGAAATTTATTAGGGGTAAATCTTGGAGTTCTGAGGCTGTGAGAATGTCTAAATCAAGGCATCATCCGAGATGCTTTCTCACCAAAGAGCTGCTGGCAGATCCTGGAATCCTGCCACGTGGCAAGGCAAAATGGCAGCTGTCAGTCTGGCTCTCTGCCTTCTCCTCCAGGCCCGTTTCTCTCAGAGCTCAGCTGTGGGTGATCAAGCACATGGCAGGGCTCCTCTCTTTAGCTTTGAGCTGCTCCATGGGCCTAGGCTCTCAGGGGCCTCTTTCCATGCCTCCGTGCTCTGCTGATGTAGAGCATCCCCAGCCTCCAGCTTCCAGGACCTCTCTCAGCCTCTCGGGCTTCTTTGTCTTTCTGTAGTGCTCTCTCTCAAATGGCAGGGTCAAAATGGCAGCTTTCTCTGTGTGTTTCTTCTATCAGTTCTCCACTTATGTAAGACCCAGCAAGAGGGCGAACACCTAATCTGGGTCACACCTCAGTGATGTAGTCCAATCAAAGGCCCTAAAGTGATCTAATCAAAAGTGATCTAATTAACATTCCCTTAGCTAACTCTAATCAAAAGGCCCCATTTACACTGTGTTTATAGGCACAAGAATGTTTTAGGTTAAGAACATAATTTTCTGGGGTCCACAAAAGACAAACCAATGCATTTCCTAATTTGGATGCTTATTATTTCTTCTTCTTGCTTAATTGCTCTGGCTAGTACTTCCAATATACTCTGGAATAACAGTGGTGACAGTGGACATCCTTGTCTTTTTCCTGATCTTAGACTAGGGAAAGCTGCCAATCTTTCACCGTTGTGATGTTAGCTGTGAGTTTTCGTATATGCCTTTTCTCATGCTGAGGAAGTTTCCTTCTGTTCCTAGTTTTCTAAGTGTTTTTCTCAAGAACGCGTGCTGGATTTTTTGTCAAATTTCTTTTCTACATCAACTGAGATATCGTGGTTTTGTTTCCTTCATTCTATTTATGTAATGTATCACAATAATTGATTTTTTAATGTTTAACCACCCTTGCATACCTGGGATAAGTCTATTTAGATCATCATGGTTTTGTTTTCTTCATTCTATTAATGTGTTGTATCACAATAATTGATTTTTTTATGTTTAACCACCCTTGCACACCTGGGATAAATCCCCCTTAATCAGGGTATATAACACTTTTAATGGGTGACTGAATTTGGTTTGCTAGAATTTTGTTGAGGATTTTTACATCTATCTTCATAAAAGATATTGGTACATAATTTTCTTTTCTTGGGATGTCTTTGGCTTTGCTATTAGGGTGTGTTAGGCTCATAGACTGAGTTAGGAAATGTTCCCTCTTCTTCAATTTATTGGATATGTTTGAGCAGGATTGGTGTTCATTTTTCTTGGAATGTTTGGCAAAATTCACCAGTGTAGCCATCTGGTGCTAGGATTGTTTTGTTTGGAGATTTTTTATTACCTATTAACTTGTTAATTGGTCTGTTGAGGTCTCCTATTTCTTCTTGATTGAATACAGGTAGTTCTGTTTCCAGGAATTTGTCCATTTCATCTAGGTTATCTAATTTATTGGCATACAGTTTTTTTCATAGTATCCTCTTACAATTTCTTTTATTTCTGTGAGATCATTTGATTCTAGTTATGTGCATCAGCTTTTTTTTCTCTTTCAGTCTAGCTAAAGATTTGTCAATTTTATGCATCTTTTCAAAGAACCAACTTTTGCTTTCATTGACTCTTTTCTAAAATTCTCTTTTGCACTTATTTCTGCTCTAATCTTTCTTATTTCTTCTCTTCCCTTTGCTTTGGGTTTAGATGCTCTTCCTTTTTTAGTTCCTCCAGTTGTGAGGTTAGCTTATTATTTTAGTTCTTTCTTCTTTTGTCATGTAAGCATTTAGTGCTATACATTTCTCTCAGCACTGCCTTGCTTCATCCCCTAAGTTTTGGTATGTTGTGTTTTCGTTTTTATTCACCACAAGATATTTCCTAATTTTGCTTGTGATTTTCTATTTGACCCATTGGTTAAGAGTGCATTGTTTAATTTCCACATATTTGTGAATTTTCCTGTTTTCACTTTGATATTGATTTCTATTGTGGTTGGGATAAATACATTGTATGATTTCAGTATTTTTTAAAATTTTATTGAGAGTTGTATTTTAAACTAACATATGGTCCATCCTAGAGAATGATCCATGTGCACTAGAAAGCATTGTATGTTCTGTTGCTCTTGGCTAAAGTTTTCTATATATGCCTGTTAGATCTAATTGGTTTATAGTACCTTTCAAATGTTCTTTTGCCTTGTTATCTTCTGTCTAGATGGTCTACCCATTATTGAAAGTGGTGTATTGAAGTCTCCTACTATTAATATAGGAACCATCTATTTCTCCCTTCAAATCTATTGATATTTGCTTCATGTATTTTGGGGCTCTACCATGAAGTACATATATATTTATAATTGTTACGTCTTCTTTTGTTATGACCCCTTACCAGTATGTAGTCACCTTTTTTTCCCCTCATAACTGTTTTTGGTTTATAGTATATTTTATCAGATATTAGTTTACCTACCCCAACACTATTTTGGTTACTCCTTGAATGGTATGTTTTTTCATCCAATCACTTTCAACCTATTTGTGTCTTTGAATTTAAGGTGAGTCTCTTGTAAACAGCATTTCATTGGGTCATGCTTTTTAAATTCATTCTCCCAATCTCTGCCTTTGGACTGGAGAGTTTAATACATTTACATTTAACATGACTATTGATAATGCAGGGCTTTCTTCTGCCATTTTTCAATTTGGTCTTTGTAAGTCTTATACTGTTTTTGTCTCTCAGTTCTTCCATTAATGCCTCCTTTCATATTTATTTGATTTTTGTACCATTTTGAGTCCCTTCTCATTTTTCTCTGTATATATTTTTCATATACTTTCTTTGTGGTTACCATGGGGCTTAAATTTAACCTCCTAAATCTATAACAACCACATTTGACTTGATACCACTTACTTTCAACAGCATATACATACACTGTTCCTATACTCCTCCATTCACCATCCTTTGTTATACTTGTTACAAATTATATCTTTATACATTACATACAGATTTATCATTTTTTTATTCATTTGCTTTTAAGACCCTGTGAAAAGTATGAAGTGAAGTTACATACCAAAAAATACACTACAATAGTATTGCCATGTATGATTACCTTACTCAATGCTTATTTCTTTATGCTGCATTGAAGTACTCTCTGGAGCCCTTTCCTTTCAGTCTGAAGAATTCTCTTAAGCATTGCTTTCGTAGGTCTAATTGTGATGAAGTCCCTCATCTTTTGTTTATCTGGGAATGTCTTAATTCTTTCCTCATTTGTGAAAGTCAGTGGGGCAGTTTGAGATTATTTTATGAATCCCTAAAAGAGAAAGATTATGTTTGTAAATTATTCCTCTGGGAGTGATAGCTTTTGATTGCATTAAATTCAGTTGAGGAGCCTTTGATTAGATTACCTGATAAGGCTGCTTAAGGGTTTTTGATTGAACTATATCAGTGAAGCATGACTCAGGTTAAGTCCCTGCTCCCATGCTGGGTCTGATATAAATGGGCTCACATGGAAAGAGAGAGGCAAAGGGAACTAGCATATTTGGTTCTGCAATGTGAGAGACAGGATTGCTGAAGCATGAAGCTCCCAAGAGGCTGGGCCCACAGAGCAACTCAAGAGGAGACCAGCCCTGCTATATGCCTGAGAGCTTACAGCTGAACATGGGAAGAAAGTGAAACAGCCGAGACTGATATAGGCCTGGAAAGAGACAAGCCCCATGACTGGTTGTTCATAGCTGGGCTCCAAGAGATGGTAGATTCTGGAGGGAAAGGCAGAGACCTCTGCAGAGATTGGTGGGATCTTGCTTCACTGTGAGGCAGTACCACCAGGATAAACAACAGCTGAATTTGTTGAGAAAGAACCACTTATGGTGCCTTTTGTTGGACTTTTCATGGACTTGGAACTGTGAGCTCTTACCCCAAAAAGTCAACACATTTCTGGTATTTTGCCTTGGCAGCACTTTGGCAAACTAAAACAGTCAGTTTTGCTGGATGTAAAATTATTGGTTGACAATTGTTTTTCTTTAGCATTTTAAATATTTTGTACCACTGCATTCTTGCCTTCATGGTTTCTGATGAGAAATCAGCACTTAATCTTATTAAACTCCCTTACTGGGTGCACTTTCCTCTTGCAGCTTTCAGTTCCCTCTCCTCGTCCTTGGCAATTTACACTTTATTATGTACCTGGGCATAATACATTGATTTTATCCTGTTTGGGGTTTGTTGGCCTTCTTGAATGTACATATTCATGTCTTCTGTTAAAATTGGGACGTTTTCTGCCATTGTTTTTAAAAATATTCCTTCTGCCCTTTTCTCTCTTTTTTCTCCTTCTGAGACTCCCATGATCTTATATTGGTACACTTGATGGTATCCCACAGGTCTCTTAAGCTCTATTTGCTTTTTTTCATTATTTTTCCTTTCACTCCTTAACCTGACTCATTTCAATTGTCTTGTCTTTGACTTCACTGATTCTCTCTTTTGCCAACTCCAATCTGCTATTGAAAGCCTTTAGGGAACTTTTCATTTCAGTTATTGTGGTCTACAATTCCAGTAGTTCTGTTTAGTTCCTTTTTAAATTTTCTATCTCTTTAGTGAAGTTCTCATATTCTTCATTCATTGTTTTCCTCATACCCCTTAGATTTTTCTCTGTTTTTCTTTATATCCTTGAGCATACTAAAAATCACTTCTTTAATGTCTTTAGCATGTCCAGAGTCTGGTCTTCTTCACTGATGTTTTCTCGATTTTCATTTTGTTCTTTTGGATAGGCCATCATTTCCTGTTTTGTTTGTTTGTTTGTTTGTTTGTTTTTTTCTTATACTCTTTTGTTGCATACTGTACATTTTAATATTTTAAAGTGATAACTCTTGGGTTTAGTCCTTCTGGCCTGTTCCTTAAGTTTGTGTCCACATAGTGATACAACAGAGATTTCCTTGAGTGACAGGACCTAAGCAAAACAAACCAGTGCAAAAATGCCTATCACAGTCTTTGCAAATTGGCTCTGCTATGGTTGGTTCTCTCCTTCAGAGTTTAGAGCTCCTTTTAGAAGATCAGTCCAAGGTGAAGGTAAAGTACGGAGTCTTCTCTATATTTTCTTAGCCTGGGTCTTGTCTTGGGCTTTTGCTAGCTCTCTTGAGGCCTTAGGCATTCCCTCATTTACTGGAATCTGAATGTCCTTCTATGCTTTCTGAAATAGACTTACTCCCCCTCCTGGGTACTCAATTGTATGGCTTAACTCAGGTAATCCTTTGCCCCAGCAACTTTGACTTAATTATTGCTTATGCTATTTTAGCTGCCTGCAATGTGCTTCTGCCCACAGGGAAAGTTCTGGGAGGGTGAGCTCCAGTTGAGTTTCCTGGTTCAGTCTTTCAGGCTGCCACCTGATGGACTGGCACCAACATACCTGCACCCCATATGTGCATAGGGGTGCTCTTCTCTCTCTGGTAGAGGACGAGGGACCCATAATGGGAGTACAGTCTGGATCCAGACTGTTCCAGGGAGGGGCTCATGGGGGTCCAGCAAGGACACAAAGAGCTTCTCCTACCATTTTTAAAGTGACATTTTCTTGATTCAGCCCTTGCTCGGTAACTGCAAACCTTTAATTCATTTCCAAAGTTTTGAGGAAGATGGCTCTGCCAGTTTTGGCTACTTGTTCAAAGATTCTATGGGGGAACATCACCCTACAGCATCTTATGCCACTCTTATGGTCTCTCTAGAGCCTCAGAATCCAGACTGATTTTTGATTATGCCACCACCCTGCTTTAAAAACTTCTATTGCTTTCTATTGCCTTAGAATAAAGCCAAACTCAGAACAGGGTGTCAGGGGTCCAGGGCACTTCCAGAATTATTTTTCCCAAAACAAAGAGAGCCAAAGCTAAATGCCTAGTGAAAGTGACCCAGGAGGCTTCACATGCTCATGGGTCTGGGGCTGAATTCTGGGGACTGGACCCTGCCCAGCCAACTCTCCTCTCCGTGTTGGAGTGATCTAATCTGGTGAGGAAAAATACAACCATTCCCTCCCCAGACAAACCAAGAAGATGTGGAATCCTGCCCAAGTATTTCATCAGGTGCTGGCAGGTGATGAGTCCACAGCTTCTGCTAGGGGCTCTGTAGCTGTAGGAGCAGCTGTGACCAGGCATATCACTAGCAATGGGCACCCCCATCCTATTCCTTGTTTTACTCAAATAGGTGCAGAGTGAAAGGAGGGCAACGCAGAAAGGCTGTCCCAAGGCCCTGGAAGGAAACGCTGAGTGCTCACTAAGAGGCTGATGCTGGCGGCTGCCATCAAGGCCATTGAGAGAAATGTGTTTTGCTTCCAGTGTTTACCTGAGGAATTTCAAATTGGAGCTCCTGGTTGATTTAGGCTAGATCCAACCCAGCATATCTGCTATGCAAGGTTTACATTTTAAAAAATTCTTTGCCAACATTTTGAAACTGTGGACTTGTCATAAAAAAAAGACTAATTTCCAGCTTCCTTTATAACAATATCAGAAGATTAAAAACACTGGATTCGCATTCTTACATCATCAAAGTCCAGTGGAATTCACTGTTTTCCTTGCTTCTGTAGAGTAAGTTTGCCACAAGGCTTAAAGGTTTTTAATATTCATTTTGATTCAAAGTTGTGGTTTTGTTATATATGGAATCTTTGAAAGTTCAGCCAAAAATGCGTGCAAATGTGAACATTCTGAAGTTTCTCTTACTTCCGATTTGTGCTTAAGCTTTTGGTTTAAAAGGAGTTATAACAATGGTACTTGCCGCCTTCAGTATTTGTTAGATGTGTGAAGTACTGATAAATGTCACAATGATGATTTTATTTTTTAGATTATCACTTGGGGTGAGTCGTTTTTTAAGTGTGCATTTTTTTTAATGAATGGCTTTTACAGATATATCATAATAAATTGTACTGCTACATTAAAAAAATAGGGGATGATGTGGGAGAGGGAGGGGGTACGTGGGAATCCTCATACTTTTGATGTAACTTTTCTGTAATCTAAAACCTCTTTAAAAAATAAAGCTTATTATACTAAAAAAAAAAAAAAAGTCCAGTAGGGCTGAGTGCTGGCTGCCCATTTAGGCAGGGCATATAAGGCATGTTTTGCCATGCTCCCCATCCAGGCTCTTTCACACATTTCTGTACTTCCCTGACCCCAACAAGCACTTGTACTGGGATCCCTGGTTCAAATGGTTTAGTCTGTGGGAATTCAGGTTTTCCCTTGGAAGGGGTGTATGAGGGTGTATGTGCATTTGTGTGAAAGAGAGACAGAAGAGAGAGAGATGGAGAAAGAGAGATGGAAGGAGAGACAGAGAGAGAGGAGGGGATGCCAGAGGACACTCATGAGGCTCACCTGGTCCAGGACGTGCCGAGGGCCACTGCGATTTGCCTTCCTGAGTGCCATCTCGCTTCTAACCCCCATGTCTCAGACTTGGTGGAATGTGATTCTGGGATTATAGTCTCTATTACATTGTCTGCCAGAGAGGGCAACAAGTCCAGCGGGCAAAGAGGTGACCAGATCAACTCGTGCGGAGCAGGAGTCAGGCCCCCCAGAGGTCAGGAGGATTTTGCTCTGTAAAGGCTGGTGAGAGAGGGGCTCGCGAGGAGGGGTGGGGACCCACGGGCAGCAGAGCACAGCAATGGGCTGGAGTGCGTCTGGGAAGCATCAGTGGGACGGGATGAATGTCTTGGGTAATTTTTCACCAGTTTTTAGGAAAAGTCAGACTTAGCAGGCAGTTTAATAAACTTTCTGCCCTATGTTGTCATTTTTATTTTCCCTAAAGCTTCAAAGAACTCTGGCAGAATTTTGTGTGCTAGTGAGAAATGTAAGGGAGGGGCAGAAAGGGGGAAGCAAGGCTGAAGCCAGGTTCACTATTATCACAACTTCCTGTTGTAGAGACTGCTACTTGCTCTTTTGTTCAATGACAGTTGGGTGCATCTATATTTTTGTCTCCCCTGCAGCTAAAGATGGTCATGGTATAAAATGATGTGAGCAGAAGTACCGTGTGCAGTCTTCTACATGTGCCCTTGAATGGAAAGCAGCACATCTTTTCTTTCCTCCTTCTCTATCCTGCTTAAGGCAGACATGAGGGAAACTTCAAGAGATAGTGGAATGTCCATATGGAGGGGCCCTGGTTCCTCAGCTGTGTCATGGAGCAGAACTGCCATTTCAGCTCAGGATTGCCTGCCTCCACTATTACAGGAAAGAGAAGTAAGCTTCTGACTTGCTTACACGTGAACCTGTACCCTAACTAATCCACACTAATGCACTAAGAGTGGGTGATTTTCCCTCTTCACAGATATTTCTGGACACCATGCCGCTGTTCTCTTTATATACTCATTCTTTCGACATCTCACCTGTTGAAATGTGTGCCATCCTTTCACACCACACTAGCCCTAACTAGATGGGTGATCTTGCTCAAGAAGTAAAATGTCCTGATAACATTTAATTGTACTAAATCCTCACAATGGCATTATAAGGCATTTTCTATTGTGCCTTTACCATAGGTAGCTAACCTGAGGCTCAGTTAGTCAAAGTTCGCAGCCAACAAGGGGCAGAACTTGGAGGCCACCCCAAATCTGCCTGATCCCAAGCTGACCTACTTTCTTAGTCCTACTTTCTCTTTTTTAAAATGAGGTGATTGCACGAGAAAGCCTTCAGAACTGACTTCCCCTCCAGGACGACGTGTGTGAGGTGGTCGAGCCCTGCTCTGGGTCCCTCCCTCCTCCTGGGGTCACAGTGGAAACGTTGGAGACAGCATCTAAAGCGAGCCAGCCCAGGGCGGCCTCTCTCCCTTTTATTCCTAATCTCTATTGTTCCTTTCTGTTTCTCCTTTCCTCCAGCCCTTTGGGTTATCCATCATTTCTGATGTCTCCTTGGATTTTCTTCCATCATTTTTGTGCTGTTTTCACCATGACAGCAAATATGTTCCCATCCATGTAACAGATAAGAAAGCCAAAAAGAACCTACTTTTAAATAAGTGTATGTTGGCACATGTAAATGTCTTCTCGTTATGCTAAAGAATAGAAAAACGATCACTTTGTCAGGTATCATTGATAAAATCAGGTGTTTGTTCCTGGAAGGAGTGACTGTTTGTTTTGCTTAAACCAAAGGTACGATGCTTATTTCAGCGCTTGCTAAATAAAGAGGAAATGTGCCTCCCAAGTTTTAATGGACAAGGCCAGACGAAGGGCAAAATAAACTGCAGTGATATTAAGAACTTATCTATTTCACCATGTTTCAGAGGCCTAATTTTGAAATGATAAAATATCTCCTGCAATCTCTGCAAGCAAATATTACAGTTTTTCTTTAAAACTTAATCTGTGTATATTGTTTAAATTTATGATGTCTGAATTGCCTGAAGGTGAATAAAGTTTGAAGAAATTATACGGGGAAAACTATTGATCCTGAAAGAAATTTAATATACGATGGCAGCTCTCTAAACTCATTTCCCTGCCAACACATTTAGATTTAGATTCACTATTGATACATGCAAAGAGGCAATTTCCAAGGCTCCTTAATTAAAATATTCCATCAGCAGTATTGTTTATCATATGACGTTTGCATTTTATTTCAATAAAATGTATTTTTCTATGTTAGGAAGGAAAGTAGACACTCACTGCAAACAGTTTGCTAAGTTTAGCTATTTCCTAAGTTTTAAAAGCAGTCTATTTACAAGGGTGGGTCCCAGACTCCCCAGGGGACAGAAGTCCTAGCCCGGAGGAGTGGCCGCGCAGGTCTCCTATTTCTGCAGCTGGTAGATTGTCACACGGCCCTCTCTTGGCACACATGTTCTTGCCGCACATCCGCTTTCTTTCCCCTTGTTCCGTTCGTCTTTCCAGTTGTCCACGGAAAGCTGGAGTCACCTTTTGCCTCATTTTTAATCCGCCTCTCTTCCCATCCTCATTCCCTTCTGATTGGTCTTTCAGAGGTTTTTATTTTTTAAGGTCTTGCCCTGCCACTCCTCTCCCGCCGGCTGGGTTACGGCGGGGACCCCAGCTCGTCAGAAGGGCCACCTGCCACAGGCCGCATGAGGCCTGGGCCCCGGCCCTGGCTGGAGGGCAGGCGCCCTTCAGGATGCGGGGCAGGCCCGTTGTGGCTAGTTTGACTGGCCAGTGCCTTGTCATCTCTGGGGCACAGTTTCTACTTCTGTGTAAGCCTTCAGATGAAAACGTCAGCAGTACAAACATGATCGGAAGCTGCACTATTTCTTTGAGAAGAGGAGTCAAAGAAATGTAAATCATTTTAAGTAGAGAAAAAAAAAGAGGTTGGTCCAAAAGTAAGCCTTCCAGTGAGGAGGAGCCTTTGAGCTCTTCCCCCTTCTTTGCAATCAAAGAAATGGCAACTCAGTATCACTGCTTGCAATGAGCCAGAGGATTGTATCTTTAATAATAAAAATGTCAGAGCACGTTCCTGGGGGGAGGCCAGGTTTTATGTTCCCTCGTAGTGGGATAAAAAGACAGGCTCTTAGTGGCGTGTGTTTCTTTGCACAGATTGATCTAAGGTTTTGCCCACCCGACTTTCTCAGAATAATGAAAAAGGGACAGTGTGTTTTATTATACTGGGATGATTTTTTTGAATAACAAAAACCGAATATTGTATCAACATAATCTCTACTATGAGATTCAAGAACAAAGCCTCATCTCCAAAACCACTGGAAAGTACCGGAGTGAAGATCTCTAGGGACTTACTCTGTGTGAGACCTCACTCTCTGCACTTGACGTTCTTTACTTCTAATCTTCACCATCATCCCACGAGGTAAGTGCTGTGGTGCCCCCTTTACAGATGGAGAAACTGAGGCAGAGAAAAGACACCTAGTAAGGGTCAGACCAGGATGCAAATGTGGATTGTATGCCTCCCAGCTGTGCTTTAAATAATGGTTTCTAGAAGTACCCAACACACACACACACAAAAGGGGAAGGAACTCCGAAGCATGGAGAGTTTGACTCAACTTTTTAAGCTTAAAGGAGACATAATTCTGATTGAGACTCCAGCCTCCCAAAGCCGTGAGAAGACCATGGCTACTAAATGCTGTAAGATATCTTTATCCTCAACATAGTGAAAAACCACAAATTAGAGCAGTTAGATTCCATTTTTTTCTTATTAGGTCGGCAAAGATCAAAAGGTTGTGGGGGAGAAACATTTCGTTCCAGACTTGAGGCCCCAGGCACTCTTCATGGGTGGGAATGAACACAGAGGAGGCAGAGCTTTGAAAATGTTTATTCACTTTCACCCAGTTACAAAGATTTTCCTGAGCACCTTATGACACAAACACTAAAAGACGAATGTCCAGCACACCTGTCCTGGGTCTCTCAGATGTTATGACCCATCTGAGGCAACCTAAGTGTCCGCCATCGAGGGACTGATTGAGTGAATCACTCAAAAGAGCTGCGAGCCTGTAGGAGGCGCGAGATGAGCCTGCGCATCCCGAGACACACGGTGGCTATGGGTGCAGGTGCACACGAGGCAGAGGTGTGTGTGCAGCTTCATACACACCATCTTTCCAGTCGTTTACATGAGCGGCAAGAGCAGGCAGGCTGTTCCCGGG
>JAQZBX010048306.1:0-20236 GCA_029593785.1 Cabassous unicinctus | reverse complement strand
AAGACCAGCCCCACAAGAAATACTAACAGCAGTTCTGTAGATGAAAGGAAAAGACAGGAGAGCAAAGCTTAGAAGAGAGTGTAGAAATGAAGTTATCAGAGTAACTAAAAGGGTAAAAAGAGAGACAAAAATAAGATATGCCATACAAAATCAAAAGGATAAAGTGGTTAAAGTAAATACAACCTTTACAGTAAAAACATTAAATAAAGGGAAAAATTGCCAGTCAAAAATTCCATATCTCACAAAATTATTCTTTGAAAATGAAGGAGAGTGTGTGGTACTGAGGAGTGGGGAAGTGCTTTTGCAATTACCAAAATGTTGGAACAGTTTTATAAATGGGTGTAATGGTTAGGCTAATGTGTCAACTCAGCCAGGTAATTGTGCCCAGGTGTTTGTTCCAGCAAGCACTGGGCTAATTGTAATACAAGAGCATTTATGGACTTCAATCACCAGTGAGTTTACTGCTTGGATGGCTGATTACATCTGCATCAATCAGGGAGATTACAGCAATGGGTGGTGCTTTTATCCAATCAGCTGAATGACTTAAAAGGGGAAGTGATTTCAACATTCAGAGAGAATTTCCCAGCTCGTCATTGGATAGGCAACTTCTCCCAGAAACTCATCAACGACCCTTCGTCGAACTTTCATCTGAGCCACTTGTTTGCAGCCTGCTTGTGGAGCCTGGACTTGTGCATCCCCACGGTTGCGTGAAAGACTCTTAAAATCTCATATTATTGACAGATCTCTCCTGTTGATTCTGTTTCCTAAGAGAACCCTGACTAATACAGCCTCCAGCCTCTCTCTTAGCCTTTCAGGGTTTCTCTGTCTTTCTGCAGCTGTAGGCAATCATGGAGTTCTCTCTCACATGGCAGGGTAAAATGGCAGCTCTTTTTCTCTGTGTTCTATTTATGTGAATCCAATAAAAGGATCAAAAAGGATTGTAGGTCCCACAATCTAATCAAAGACCCTTAACTGAAGTGATCTACTCAAAAGCTCCCTTAACTGAATTTAATAAAAAAGTCCCAAATACAACAGGCTTACACATACAGAAATGGGTTAACTTAAGAATATAATATTCTGAGGTCCACAAAAGACTCAACACAGCACATTCCACCATCAGGACCCCCAAAATACATGCTCTTTCCATATGCAATATATCATTACATCACAATATTTGAAAAAGCTTTAAATCATTTCAGTAGCAATGCTAAGTACAGAATTTCATGAAAATCAGATATAGGCATACAGTCTCACTTGAGGCAAAATTCCCCTCTGGCTGTAGACTGGTAGAATTTACATAAAACTTTTCTGCACCCAATATACAAAGGAGGGACAGTCACAGGATGCATGCTTCCATTACCATTTTATTTCAGGCTGACAGTGGTTCATTCATTCATACACCTTGCAAAAAGCCTGTGGATTTTGCATGCCATTCACAGGTACACCAAAAATCAAACAATGGGACTTTCAACAAATCCTTTCTGGATAAATGCATTTCCAGTCCTGACTTACAAGGAAATGGTTGCCTACTTCTATGTTCAACCTTCCTCACATGGGGCATTATTCTCTGGTGACAAATTTCCCAGAAGCTCAAAATTTCACAGACCATCAGTTTCTGATTTCTTTGTGCCCAGGAGTTTGGTTCTCTGCTTATCATTTTCCTCTCACATTTTTCTGTTAGCTGCAAGAAAACAGTGAGCATTTCCCACAATATTTTGGAAATTTCAGCAAAATGTCCAAGCTCGTACCTTTCAAATCCAACCTTTCACATTACATCAGAAGTCAATTTTTCCAAGTTCTCTGCAATTTTAAAACAAGGACCATCTTTCCTTCAGTGAAATTGAGAATTAAAAAGGGAAAGCATTAACAAAACCTAAATTTGGTTTTTTGAAAAGATCAATAAAATTGGCAAACCCTTAGCTACATGGACAAAGGAAAAATGAGAGAAGATGCAAATAAATATAACCAGAACCGAGAGGGGGAGCATTACTCAGGACCCCACAGAAATGAAAAAGATCTTGATAGGATACTATGAACAACTGGAAGCTATAAATTGGACAATCTAGATGAAAGTGAAAAAGTTCCAGAAACACACAAACAACCTTCACTGATTCTAGAAGAAATAAAGGATCTCAATAGACCAGTTACAAAAAAAAACCATATTGAAAAACCTCCCAGCAAAGAAAATTCCAGGGTCAGATGGCTTCACAGGTGAATTTTACCAATCATTACAAGAAGTAATACCAATCCTGCTCAAGCACTTCCAAAGAATTGAACAGAGGGAGCACTCTGTAACTCATTTTAAGAGGTCAACATCACCCTAATACTACAGCCAGATAAAAATACAAGAAAAGTAAATTGAAGATTAATTTCTCCTTTGAATATAGATACAAAAACTCAACAAAATATTGCAAGTTGAAGCCAACAGGATATTAAAAAGAATTACACACTGCAATAAAGTGAGTTTTATCTCTGGCTTGCAAACATGTGTAAACAGAAGTAAATCAATGTGATACAACACATTAACAAAATGAAGGTAAAAACCACATGATCATCTCAATTGAAGCAGAAAATGCATTTGACAAAATCCAGCATCCTTTCTTGATGAAAACACTTAGAAAAATAGGACTAGAAGGAAACTTACTCAGCATGATAATTGACATATGAAAACCCACAGCATACATCATAGTAAAGGGTAAAAGTCATAAAATTTTCACTCTAAGATCTGAAACAAAACAAAGATGTCCATTTTCACCACTGTTGTTCAATACTGTCCTGGACAAGTTGTAGCCAGAGCAGTTTGGCAAGGGAAAGAAAGAAAAGCATCAAAACTGGAAAGGAAAAGATGAAACTTTCACTATTTGCAAATGATATGATTATTTACATAGCCGTGAAAAATCTACAATTTACTTATGCATTGTAGCTAATAAGTGAATTCAGCAAAATGGTGGAGAACAGATAATAGTACAATTATAAAAATGTTCTTTCATGAAAATGACCAATATATCACACTCATTCAAGGTTTAATAATAGTGTGATATATAGGGAAAATTCACCCTAATGTAAACTATGGAGTACAGTTAATAGAAAAATTTAAATATTCTTTCACCTGTTCAAAGGTACAACACTAATGTAAAGTATTAATGAAAGGCAGGCATATGGAAATGCTGCATTTTTTACATGACTTTTTTGGTAAACCTACAACTTCTCCATTAAAATTTCTTTAAAAAACATAATGCAATACTACTCTACACACACTATGATGGCTAAAATAAAACATAGATATGCAAAGTAGTTTAGGATGTCAAGAAATGAGAAGACTTATTCACTGCTGCTGGAAATGTAAAATCATGTGGGCAGGAGGAAAAAATTCTGGCTGTTCCTTTATTGATTAGGTATAGAGTAACCATAGGATCCAGAAATTCCAATCCTAGGTAGATACACAAAAGAAATGAAATTATAGCCTCCCAAAAAAGCTCAACCACAACTGTTTATAACAACATTACTGATAATAGACAAAAGCTGGAAACAAACCAAATGTCTATCAACATATGAATCAATTAAAAACTATGGTATAAAAAGAATTCAAACCATGGACTTGAAAAGATATATGCACAACAATGTTCATAGCAGTATTATTCACAATTGGCAAAAGATGGAAGCAACACAGGTGTCCATCAATTGATGAATGGATAAACAAAACATGGTATATACATACAATGAAATACTGTTAGCCTTAAAAAAGAAATGAAGTTCTGATTCACACAACATTGATGAACCTTGAAGACATTATGTTCATTGAAATAAGCCTTACACAAAAGGACAGTATTATATGATGTCATTGATATGAAATAATTAGAATAAGTAAATTCATAAAGTCAGACTCTAGAATATAAGATACCAGCAGCTGGGATGGGGTAGGGTTGGGGAGAGAATGTCTAAATTTTACAGAATTTCTCTTGAGTTTGATTGTAATTGGATGGTGGTGAATGTAGCACAACTTGTGAATGAAATTAATGGCACTGCATGATATATGTGAACATGATATATGTGAACATGGCTAAAAGAGAAAATTCTAGGCTGTATATATATTGAGACTAAAAATTAAAAGGAGAAACAGTACTGTTCAATACAATGAACCCTATTTTAAACAATCAACTATAGTTAACAGTACAATTATTAATGTTCCTTCATGAATTATAAAAAATGTACTTCATTAAGAGTAGATGTTAATAGTGTGCATAGTGGATATGGCTCAAACATATGAGCATCTGTTTCCCACATAGAAGATCTTGGATTCAGTTTCTGGTGTCTCCTTAAAAATAACAAAAACAAACAACAAGGAAACAAGTGAAAATGAAAAAACATCTTGAGCTGATGTGGCTCATTTGTTGAGCACTGGCTTCTCACATACAAGGTCCCTGATTGAATCCCTGGCCCCATTACATCAAAAAAAAAAAATTGGGTGGCTTGTGAGAATTCATTTTTATGTATTTTATGCATGATATTTCTGTAAACCTATAATTTCCCTAAGAAAAATATTAATAAAAAGTATAGTATAGCTACACAATGGAATATTATTCAGCCCATAAGAATGAATGAAGTACTGATATGTGATACAACTTGGATAAGCCATCAAAACTATGCATGTGAAAAGAAAAGAAGATATATTTTATGATTCAATTAATATGAGAGTCCAGAATAGGAAAGACTATAGAGACAGAAAGTAGATCATTGGTTCCTTAGGATTGTGGGGAAGTGGGCAGAGAGGGTGATAGCTAAAGGGTATAGTGTTCCTTTCTCACAATGAAAAAAATGTTCTAAAATAAACTTTAGTAATTTTTGCATGTATCTCTGAATATAAGGGAAAATTCTATATTTTAAAAGGCTGAACTCTATGGTATTAAAATTATATATTAATATATCTGTTTAAAAACATATGTAAATACTTGTTTGTGTAATTATTTCTCAGATAAAACATCAAAAGCATGACAATAATAGAAGAAACTCAAGATTTTGTATGGATCAAAATATGCTTTCTACTCTTAGAAAGACAATGCTAAAACAATAAGAAGACAAGTCCCAGATTGATAGAAATATTGGTAAATTTTACATCCAAGAAAATTTATGTACATAAAATAAAGTATTAAAAAAATACTCAAATAAGAAAACTGGAAAATCATTTAAGAAAAAACAGGCAAAATATTTGAATAGACACATAAGGGTAGAGAAAATAAGGATATGAAAGGATGCTCAACATCAACAATCTTCAGTTCAAGTAAACTAAAAGTATAGTAAGAGAACATTCAAAGTCTATTAAAATGTTGAAATTTTTGAAAATATCAAATACACAATATCAAATAATGGAGGTAATACAGAGCAAATGAAAATGTCATTCACATTGATGGCAATATACTGCAAGATACTATTACAGCTTTTTCAAAAACCTGTGTGTTAGGTTTAGAGGGAAGCCAAAGAAGGAAGACATTTTAGAAATTAGACCAGGAGCTGAGGTTAGTTTAAACAAAGCCTTTAAAGTGAGAGCTTACCAGATTGTCTGAGTCTAGAATAGACACCAGCAATGAGGGAAGGGTAAAGCTGGGTATTTAGAACTCATTCTAGGGTTAAACTACAACGGGGCTAGTTTGTGGTGGTTTATGCTAGCTTTGTAGTTTGAAGGTCAGAGCAAAATCCACCCATGTCCCTCAGATGTGTGTTGCTACTATCAGACTGGAATGTTCAGGCAGGGAGCTGGGAGGGAGCCGGGAAAGGTGCTTTGGTTCCATATCAATTAGGAATGCACATCTGTAGGAATAGGGGGAGGGAGAGGGGATGAATAAAGGGGGCAGGACAGGAGCTCTGGTCGTAACACTAGCATCTTTAATCATAATCAACAAAAATTTTAAATAACTCAAGTATCCTTCAACTAGTAAATGGATAAAGGAACTGATACACCATGATAATGGAATTCTACTGGGAAATATAAAGGAAAGAAAAAGACATGTACACAACACATATGAATTTTAAATGAATTATAGTAACTGAAAAAGCCAGATTCCAAGCACTACTTACTACGTGATTCTTTTATTTTTCTTTTCTTTATTTTTTTTTAAATTTCTGGCAAGGGAAAAACAGCAGAGACAGAAAACATCTAAGTGCTTGCTAGTATTTGGGAGAGTATGAAATATTCACTGCAATGGAGTACAAGAGAACTATTTGGGTGACCATTACCTTGAATTTGGTGATTTTTACATGACTGTACACTTTGTCAAACAAATGTAACAGTACACCAAAAGTTGAATTTTGCATATAAATCATACTCTATAGAAAGAACAGTTGAATGATGTCACCAGATGGCATAGGAGACCCTTCTGTGTTCTGTCTCCTGACAGGAATTTTGAACAACAAGCAAAATCTGACATAGCCTTCTTTTTCAGAGCTCCAATACACAGTTAAAGATTTGCAGTAACAGGGACAGTACCTGTGGCAGTTTGATATAATTTATGAATCTGAAAAAAAAACCAGAACAAACATGTTTATTAACTGGTCTGTTCCTCTGGATGTGATACAGATTTCTAATACCTTGCATCAGCACCCCTTTTGCTAATACAGAATTTGGTACCAGTAGTGGAGCCATGCTTTTGCAATTACCAAAAATGTTGGAATGGTTTTAGAAAGGGGTAATGGGTACTTTTGGAGAAATTGTGAGGTGCTTGATAGAAAAGGCATAGATTGATTTGAAGAGACTGTTGATAGGAATTTGGACACTGAAGAGCTTTTAGATGAGGACTTACAAGTAAATGATGAAACTATTATTGGAAAGTGGAGGAAAGGTTATCTGTGTTAAAAAGTTGCAGAGAACTTAGCATGATTGTCTCCTGCTGTTATATGGAAGGCAAAACTTGAAAATTATAAGCTTGGTCATTTAGCCAAGGAAATTTCCAAACTAAATGTGGAAAATGCAGCCTGGTTTCTTGCAGCTTATAGTAAAATGTTAGTTGAAAGTGATAAACAGAAAACTGAATTGTTGGGCACAAAGAAGCCAGAAATTGAATCCATATATTTGAAGTCTCTGGAAATCAAGCCCCAAGACAATAGTGTCCCATTTGAAGAATTAACTAAACTTGAAACTTGTAAGTCAGGATTGAAAATGCAATTATCCAGAAAAGACTTTTCAAAATCCTTACTTTCTTATGACTTGAACCCCTGTTACTTGCATGCTAAACCAACAAGGTTTTTTGCAAGATCTTTGTGAACAAAACCACCATCAACCTAGACTGAAAGGGACATAGAGGGGAGAGATGGAAGGGAAAATGGCTAAAAGAGGAAAACCATGGAAGCTGGGGTCTGGAATTAAGACATCTCCTTGGACCAAGATAGGAAACCCACCCATGTATACATAGAGGGTGAGTTTGCCCTGGCATTTAAAAAGGATTGATGCTCCAGTCTCCTGTTTAGGAAGTTTTGCTGCCCCAGTCTTCAGAAGCTGGAGCACATCACCCAAGGGTTGGGGAGAGTCAGGTCACCACCCAAGTCCTCTGAGAGGGGTGGGACTCTTCCCCACAAGTTGGGAAGAGTAAGGTTGACATGCCATTCCTCTGAGAGGAGTGGGCTTCTTTCCAATATATTAGGGAAGGCCAGGTCACCACCAAACTATTCTGAGAAGGTTGGTCTTGTGTGCCAAAGATTAAGGAGAATGTTGCTACCACCTCACTGTAATAAGGGGGTTGAGACTCTACCCCTGAGATTAGTCAGAGTCATCATCACACCAATGTTCTTGAAAGGTGAGGTTTGGAGTTCAATCACCACCTATTTGTTGATGAGAGTGGAACCAAGAAAGTGGTCATTGGGCAAGTCAATGGAAAGGATGGGACCCCATGAGGCCCTGAGGAGAAACCATCATCTTAGGAATGACTCTCAGACTTTGAAATCTAATGGAATATGCCCTGCAGGTTTTCAGAACTATTGTAGATCTGTGCATGTTTCCTTCCCAAATTCTTATGGTAATGCAAATGTTTATCCTAAGTCTGGCCCTTTGTATACTGGAAGCAGATACACTGTTTTATAAGTTTCAGAGGTCTACAGCCAGAGGGAACTTTGCCCCAAGACAAACTGTATTTCTATAAACTGATTGTGATGTAATGTTGTACTTAGGATGGCTACTGAAATAAGGTTTTGTGGAATATTGCAATATCTTTTTGGAATCAGAGGTTTAAGTGTGTCAGTTTGATATTATTTTGAATCCTCCCCAAAATAGAAAAGTTATGTTTGTAAACTTGTCTGTATCTCTGGGTGTGGTACCCTTTGATTTTATTAAATTCAAAGGTTTTAAGTTTACTTGGTAAAAGATAAAGGCTTTGATTCAACCACATTAGAAGGGTGTGACTTAGGGTTGAGTCCCTGCCCCCTTTGTAGGCTGATATAAATGGACACTCACTCAAGAAAACACATGGGGAGAGAGAGAGCTCCATAGATGTCAAAGAGAGAATTTTTTCAGTTTCGTCCTGAAGCCCTGGGAAGAGATGAGACATTCACCTGATAATTTGCAGCTGAGTAAGCCTAGAAAGAAATGAACCCTATACCTGAATGATACAGGAAGCCCTGAGAGATGAGCCCTGTGTCAGCCTATGGTTGAGGTCAGAATATGCTGGAACCATAGAGCCTCAAGAGGAAGAAGGAAGGAGAGACCAGGCACAGATTGGCTGCAATCTTGCTTCAACATTATAGGAAAGCAATCAGGTCACAGCTGCCTGGGGCTGAGGAGTGTAGAAGACATTGGGATATGCAATGTGGAAAAAGGGATCAGCAAAAGAGACTGTTTCCTAGGAATATGGGTTTGGGAGGGTCTGCATGGATGCAAGCCCAGGATAAGAGCCATGTACAGAAAAGACTGGGGACTCTTCTACACTTTATCTTTGTATTCATTAGATGCATTATTAGGTAGCCTGAATCATGAAGAAGAGCAGTCATGGAGGCTAATCTGAAAAGTCTGTGAAAGGTGTTTTCTTTTTCTTTCTATTTCTTATCACTTGGTATTCAAGGAAAACACTTTTATAATACAAGAATTAATACCTCAGTGACTAAACACCAGAGCTAATGTATGAAAATATTAAAATGTACAGTTTGCAAGATTACCAGATATGCAATCAAAAACAGGAAATTCTGGTTGAAGAAAAGAGTCAAAAGGTTCAATTATAATCCACATTTTACTTTTATCAGTATCTACAAAGCAAATACATAAAAAGTAATGATAAATCTATGGTTTTGCACATAAAGTAAAAAGATGTAATTTGTGACAAGAACTACATAAAGAATGGGAACAAAGGTTTATAGGAACATAAATGGTGTGTGCTACTGAAGTTGTTAGCAGCAAATCAATAAGCTTATTATAGATTTAGGATGTTAAACAATTTAAACCCTAAAATAAACAAAAATGGCAGAAGAATATGGAATAAACTAAAAGAGTAGGGATTCAAAATGGTTTTCTATAACAGATGACTTAAATAAAAAAGTATGCAGAAATGAAGAACTGGGAGAACAAATGGTGAAAGCCTTGCAGAAAACAAATAAAAAAGTAAATTATTCATTGTCAGTACTATTTTAAATATAACTGGCTTAAACTTTTCAGTCAAAATGCAGAGCTTGGCAGATAGGAAATAAAGCATGATATATACATATATATACACACAAACACTGTTTAAAAGTATATAGTTAAGTGTGTTTGTATACTCTTTACAAGAGATCCTACTTATATTGAGACAGAAGAAGGTTGAAAGTGAATGGGTAGAAAAAATACACCATGCAAATAGTAACCAAAATTAAATAGAGTAGTTAAATTATTATTAGGCAAAATAGATTTAAAGTGAAATATTTCTAAAAAGGACAAAGAAGAACACTATATGTGGAAAAACCTTGTCAATTACTCAAGAAGATATAAAGATTATTAAAAATATATGCTCATAATACCAGAGCCCATAAATATATGAAGAAAACATTGACAGATTTAAAGGGAAAATGGATGGTTTTGTATTAATAATAGGAGACTGGAATAAAACTTCAAGTAATGCCTAGAATATCCTGACAAAAAAACAATGAAGGGATGAAGGATGTGTTGCTGCTGAAGTGAGGGTCCTTCCATTCTGAGTGGCTGTGGGCCTGCAAGGCCTAATCCAAGCTCCTTCTCAGCTGCTGGCCCAGTGATCAGTTTGTGACCCTCCTGCTGATGGTGGCTGCAACTAATGTGAAGGAGGCTGCTGCAGGCCCAAGTGGTGGATATGGACCACAGGGATGCCAGCTGCCTTATGCCAGGTGCAGAATTCTGGTGACCCAAGACTGCAGCCCCCAGCCCAGCCCTGGTCATGAACCCCAACACAGACCTGGTCATGGCAAGCCTGGACTGCCTGGTGGTGCTGCTGCCATTCCAATAGTCTCTTGTTTTGGACAGACTTTGTAATATTTCTTGCCTGTATGGCTGGTTGGAGGTTCTTGGTGTTACCCTGAGCCCAGGCTAGCTGGCCTGTGAAGTCTTCTCTGCCTATACCCATTTTCTTCTGAGTATTAACACAGTTCATTACTTGATTCATGAGAAAAGAAAGAAGGAGTTGATGAGGGAAGACCAAACTTTGCTCATCTTAACCAGGGTGACAGATATCAATTGATGAAGAATTTTTATCCTTTGTGTCCCATTGTGATGTTATGACATTTGGAAACCTCAACCACAGCTTTCATACTCAGTCATCTAGGTTTGTCTTCCATTTTCTTAAAATAAAATCTGACCTCCAAAAATTCTGCTATTTAAACTTGAGGTCTATCACCATTCAGAGAACTAAAGGAAAAACAGCCATTGTTTAACTGAGAGTGTCATTTCAAAAGTGAAAGATTTAGTGTTTCTTGTGAAGAAGTAGGCTGTCCTATCATTCTTGTTTGTGGGGCTCAGGACACTGGAAAGTAAATGTTTAACATAGCTGATTCATGAGTTGTTAAATACTATTCCCTGTGTTGAAAATAATGAAATGTGAACTGGGGCAGACAGAATTTACTCTTCCTTGTTGCATTTGTCTATTTAATATTACAGAACCACATCTGGGACCACATTTCACCCACCAGAACACCACAGAAAATGGTGTATTGTGGAAAATTCTTTTAAAGAAAATTTTGGAAATCATATTAATATAATAAAATGTGTCCAGCTCTTATAAGAAAGAATCTTCTGTGACCACCATGGGAGGAGTTTCATGCAATGGGCTTTTACTTCTCATTGATCTTATCCAATTGTTATCTCCCATGTTGATCAGTTCAGTTCTGCCCAAAGTGGATACATGCCAAAACTCACCCCCAACTATGTGGACGACAATAACAGCTTGCATACAAAAAGCAAGTAAAATCAGAAATAGAGGTTTTGAGCTTCCAGAAGCAGAAAATTTGGAATTTCCTGACCAAAAAAGAGTACAATTGTGTTTACTGAACACAGGCTGACGTCCACTGAATCATAGTTTGCATTTTGAAAAACTCCATGAAACAGAGAATTACATTCAGTTCCTTATGAATTGGTAGTATTGGGTTACCCTGTCCAGCTGCAACCAAATTCAAAATCAGTTTATTCTTTATATGTTCTGACAACTTATCAGGACCCTTTCAATGCAGTCATGCTCCAGATCACCCACAGAGATTTCACTGGCACCCATATCATGTACAATGTGAACACCAGCTGGATTGGTCTTTGCAAGACTCAGACAATGTCAGAGGATATGTGCAGAGCTTATCTTACTTGCCCAGACTCCAATCTGTGATTTTTTTTGACACCTGTAGTGTGGCTGACATGGAGAAGAGTCTTTACCACATACTCACCCCTGTGCACCCAGATATGTTGAGGGACATGAACTGCCTACTGGTCGGGGTTATTTCAATTCCACAGTGTGTATTCAAGAGCCTGCAAAGAATTTCAAGTACAATACCTTATGTCACAACATATTAAAATTTTTCATTTGTTGAAAGAAGTGAGAAAATTGGAGCAAGAGGAACTGAGCAAATATATGAAGAGATAAGGCATCTGAAACCTACAATTTAATGAGATATAAACTGATGCTGATGTTTTTAATAAAGACTTTAATAAAGTCTTTAATAAAGACTGAAACTAAACAAATTATCTTCTACAAACACAATAGAATGAAACAGGAAATCAATAACAGAAAGAGATGGAAAAATACAATAATATGCATAACTTGAACAATTCACTCTTTAAAAACGAATGAATTAAAGAATAAATCAAAAGGGAAATTAGAAAATATCTTGAGATGAAAGAAAATCAAAACAGAACATATACAGTGTTCAGAGGGAAGTATAAATCTCTCAATGCTCACATTTAAAAAGAAAGACTATACCAGTACACTCATCTCTGGCATGCCTTCCCAGAACATCCTTATAGGCAGAAGCAGGTTATGCACAACTAAAGTAATGTAAGAAACAATCAAATCACAGTCCTGACTCAAAGGATTACCCACTTGAACACATACAATAGAGCAGCAAGGATGGGAGCAAGCCTAATCCCAATGGAGTAGAGGGGGCATACCAATAAATGGGGAATTTCTAAGGCCATGACCACATGTCCAGGAAAATATTCACACTCAGAAAACACTGAGAGGAACCTGTGTTTTCACTTCAGGTTGATTTATTAAGAAGGAGAGCCAAACTGAAGAAGAACACAAACCAACTCAGAGCTGATTTGTAAAGACTGAAACTCAAGGAAATCTCTGTCAATCACTAATTGTATACAAAAGTAAGGAACAGACAGTTCAGAGACTAAATCCAAGAGTTATCCCAATTCAAAGGTTAAAATGCATAATGTGGAAGCAGATGTGGCTCAAATGGTTGGGTGTCCATCTCCCATATGGAGGGACTTGGGTATGATTCCCGGGACCTCCTGATAAAATAAAATAAAAAAAATTCATAATGTGCAACAAAAGATTACAAGACAAAGAAAAAAGAAAACATAGCTTATCTCAAGGAACAAGATAAAATTTCAGAAAACATCAATAAATATCAGACTTTGGGCATACCAGACAAATTTTTAAAAAAAATCTTCTACAAACTCAAGGAGCTAACAGACTAATAGAAAACAGAGAAATAAATAAAGGACATCAGGGAAAAGATGGTTGAATAACATGAGAGTCTTAATAAAGAGAAAGAAATTGTAATAAGGAAACAAATGCAAATATTGGAGTTGAAAGCCACAATAAATGAAATTAAAATATCCCTAGATGGTTTCATCAACAGATTAGAGCTGAGGGAGAATCAAGGAACCTGAAAGATAAGACAACTGAAATGATTCAAGTTGAAGAGTAGAAAGCAAAGAGAATGGCAAATTGAACAAAACCTAGCAGATACATGGGACGATGCCAAAGTGCCATTATATGGATTATGGGAATCCCAGAGTGAGAAGAAAGAAAGAAACAGAAGGACTACTCAAGAAATAATGGGAGAACACATCAATTTTTAAGAAAGAAAGTGAATATACACATTCCATAAATCCAATAACTCATAAACAAGGTAAAATCAAAGAGTACAATGCTCAGACACGTGGAAATCAAACTGCTGCATGCCAAGGACAGGGACAGATTTCTGAGAGCTGCCAATGCAATGCAATATATATAAGTGATTCCCAATTAGATTAAGTGCCAATTTCTCATTAGAAACTTTGAAAGGTAAGAAGTCAATGGGATGAAATATGTAAGTGCCAAAAGAAAAGACCTGCCAACCAAGAATTTTATATCTTGTAATATAGAAGGAATTAGAAGGGATTAAAATATTCCCAGATAAACAACAGCTGTGGAGGTATGTCATTACTGGATTTGACCTACACGGAAAGCTATAAGACATTCTTGAAAATAAAAGGAAAAGACACTAGCTAGTGGATCAAAGACTCATAAAGAAATAAAAATCCCTGATAAGATGGCCATATTAGCAACTATAAACAACAGTAATGTATTCTATTTTATTTTGGGTAACTCCACTTTTGACTTCCTAGTGTTTCTAAAGTGCAAATGTATGAAAAAGAATGATAATGCTAGAAAGCTGAATGCACAATAAATATATAATTTCTATCAAGAACTACAAAATGTGATTGACATAGGGTTTAGGAATATATGCCATGGAATTTAAATTGTAAAAAAATCAAACATGACTGTTAGAGATTTAGTATAATAAATTTAAGCCCAATGGTGACCTAAATAAAATATCTGAAAAATGTATACAAAAGGAAATGAGAAGGGACTGAACATTGTACACTACACAAAATCAAATAAGTAGGCATTAGCAGAAGAATTGAGGATAAAAAAGGTATAACTTAAAAAAAAAACAAATTAAAAAATGGGAGGAAGAATTCCTGCATTATCAGTAATACCTTAAATGTGAATGGCTTAAATTCTCATTCAAATGGCAAAGATTAGCAACATGAATAAAAAATAACCCAAATATAAAATCTTTAAAAATATTCACCTTAAATTCAAAGATACAAGTTAAAAGATTGAAAAAATATTCCATGAATATAATAATGAAAAGAAAGCTGGAGTAGTTATATTAGTATCATGTAAAATAGACTTTAAGTGAAAAACTGATAGGACAAAGAAGAATAGTATATGCTGATAAGAAATCAATTGAATAAGAAGATAAAACCCTTATAGATATATTAACCTGTGGTAGTTTGAGACTGTATATACCTCAAATAATTATGTTCTTAAACCTGGCCCATTCCTGTGGGTGTGAGCCTATTGTAGGTGAGACTATTTGAAGAGATTACTTCAGTATGGCATGACCTAGTGCAGGTTTTTTACCCTCTAACTGGATATTTTTATAAACAGGATGGTTATACAGAGGAAAAAGACCACAGATGTAAAGAGAAACCCCAAGAGATTGAGAGAGAGGTCTTGAAGACCACACTCTGGAAATTGGCAGAGCACAGAGGTACAGAGAAAGGAACACACAAAACTAAGAGAGAAAGCCAAAGATGGAGCAGCCAGAAGCTGAAAGCAATGGAGCCCAAAGGAGAAGGCAGAGACCAGCAGACACAGCCATTGTGCCCTGCCATGTTACAGGAATTCAGGATCAATGACAGCTAGTTTTTGTGGAAAATAAAATAAGAATTATCTCCAGGACCTTGTGTTAGTCAATGGTTTCTTAGATTCTCAATGCATGAGGAATAAAAAAAAAAATAGATACATGGGTCTTTATAAAAACCAAAAGCTTTTCTGCCTCAAAGGAATTTATAATGAATGTAAAATGCCGACCTACACAATGGGTGAATATATTTGGAAACCACAAATCTGATAATGGTTTAATATCAAGAATATATGAAGAAGTCCTTCAACTCAAAAACAAAAAGACAAGCATACTAATTTTTTTTAATGTGCAAGACTTCAATAGACATCTCTCCAAAGATATATAAATGGTCAAAAAGCTCATGAAAACATTCAATATCATTAGCCATGAAGGAAATACAAATCAAAACCACAATGAGGGAAGTCAATGTGGCTCAAGCAGTTGGGTACATGCCTACCACATAGGAGGTCCTTGTTTCATTTCCCGGTGCCTCCTAAAGAATATATGCAAGACAGCAAGCTGATGTGACAGGCTGTGTGGCAAGGAGATGCAACAAGATGACATAATAAATGAGACACAATGAAGAGACACAAAGAGACACAAGAAGAAAAAAGATGTGGCTTAAGTGTTTGGGCACCTCCCTCCCACATTGGAGGTCTTAGGTTCAGTTCCCAGTGTCTACTAAAAAGATGAGCAGACACAGAGAGCAGACAGTGGGCACAAAACAATGATGGGAAGAAATAAATTAATAAATCTTTTTAAAAAACCACAATGAGCTATCATTTCATACCCACAAGAATGACCATTAAAAATAAAGAGAAAATTACAAATGTTGATGAGACTTACTGGTGGGGAATTGAAATGGTGCAGCCACAATATAGATAGCTGTTAATACCTCAGAAAGTTAAGTATAAAATTACCATATGATCCAGCAATCCCACTTCTAGGTATATTTCCAAAAGAACTGAAAGCAGGGACTTGAGCAAATGTTTTCAAACAAATGTTCACAGCAATATTATTCAAAACTGCCCAAAGATATTAGCAACCAAGTATACATAAAGTGATTTATGGATAAACAAAATGTGGTATATACATACAATGGATAATTATATTCAACTGTTAAAAGGAATGAAGTTCTAATACATGCAACAACATGGGTGAATCTGAAGGCATCCTGCTGAGTGAAATATGCCAGATACAAAAAAGACAAATACTGTATGATCTCACTATCTAAAACAATTAGTATAAGCTAAATCATAGAGTCAGAATCTAGAATACCATGGGATGAATTGGGGAAGGGAATAGGGAGTTAATGATTAAAATGTAAACAGTCCCTATTTGAAATCATGGAAATGTTTTAGTAATGGATGGTGGTGATGGTAGCACATTATAAACATAATTAACAGCACTGAAATATGTATCTGAATGTGGGTATGTATTAGTCTTCCAAAGGGGTGCTAATGCAAAGTAGCAGAAATCTGCTACTGACTTTTATAAAGGGTATATATTTGTGGAAAAACTTACAATTACAAGGCCCTAAAGAGTCCAACTCAAAGCTGCTTTGTAACCAAAGCAATTTTCCATGTGTTGAAGTAAGATGGTGAGTGATCTCTGCCTGGTCTGTCCATCCTGGGTTTCCCCTTTCTCTTAAGGCTCCATGGGGGACAGCTGTAAGCTATAAGATAAATGGCTCACCTCTCTTCCTTGGGCTTTAGCTGATTAAGCCTTCTATTTTCTGTCACATGGCTGGCAGGATCAAGTGAGAGTTCTCTCCTATTCCATGTGTCTTTTTGAGTGAGTATCTGTTTATATGAGCCCACCAAGGGAATGGGAAATCAACCTGAGTCATGCCTTCCTGATATGATTGAATCAAAGTCCTAAACTTAGTAAAACTCCTCAACTGAACCCAATATAATCAAAGGCATTAAACCCAGAAGAATAGATTAGTTTACAAACATAAGTTCTCTCTTTTTGGGATTCATAAATAATCTAAAACTGCTTCAGGATAAAAGGGAAAATGTTAGGTTGTATATATGATGTTAGAATAAAAATAAAAGTAAAAGTCCATGCAACTTCACTACATAGTGTACCCTAAGTTAAACCTTGGACAATAGTTAATAGTACAATTATTTTTTAAAATGTGATTTCATCAATTGTAACAAATATAATAGTGTGGTATATAGAAACCCTATGTTTTAGACAACTTCAACTTCTCTAATAAATAAAAATAAAGAGGTAACAATTGAGTGAAATGTAGCTGATGGAGTAAATTAGATGGGGATTAGATGGATCTTTTTTACATAATGAATATGATTGAAAATTGGATTGTGGTTATGGTTTCATAACTCTGTAGATTTATTTTTTAAAAAAACTATGGATTATATTTTTAAAAAGGAGATGAACTTTAATTCATATATATAATACTGAAGAGCTTTAAAATAATAACTTTATACACACTTACCATGTAATCAAGCTTTAATACTATTAATACCTATGTATTCACAAAGGGGAAATGAAAACACATGTTTATAATGTCTTGTACATGAATATCCATGTTTACTCAAAATACCCCAAATTTTTAATGTCTAATAAGAGGAAAATGGAAACCACTTTGAGACATAATAATCTGATAATGTCAAAGTCAATGATAAAAACAGATGAGCTAGTCAACTGACCAAAATGGTAGTATGAGATGCTCCAGCCAAATCTTTGAACAACTAGCGAAATCTGCCAGTCATCTCCAAAACTCCAGGATAGAGTTATAGGGTCTCAGTAACTGGGTAAGCACTGAATCAAGAAAACATAACTTAAATGTGGTAGGAAAAGTTTCTAGCACCCTAGCTGGTCCTTTCACAACCACTTCCCAGGGTCGTATGGAATCAGCCTGCACTGTCAACCCAGGATTTTCACACATCCATAAGGAGTAGAGTTACCTCTACAAGCTTTCTGGGGTGCATGAATGCCTGTGACAATCAAGGGGCAGCCTGAAAGACTGAACCAGTAAACTCTTCTCTGACTTGCCATCCAGAACTTGACATGGGCACAGAAGGAGCTTCCAGAGGGCTTAATCAGCATAAGAAACAATTAAATCAAAGTGGCCTGGTGTTAAGTGTTACAAGATTTAAAGCACATAGGACAGAAGGAAAATCAATTTATTAGAGAGGAGAGGAATATTCAGATCCATAACAAAGGGAGAATTCTTACAGCAAAGGAACACAGGCCTTGGATAAGAAGTATGTTTAGAAAGTCTGGAGAAGACCTTATGCTTTTGCCTTAGGCTGAATGTCTGGGTAAGAGGGCTAACTTCTGAAGGAGAGCACGAACCATCACAAAGCCAATTTGCAATGACAGTGAAACATGCACTTTGTATTGTTTCTTTGCTTTTTGTTACATCCTAGGATTCACAAAAATGTGTGATAAGGGCTCAGAAATAATTATTTCCACCGTTAATATGCAAAAATATTAAAATACACAATGTTCAATAAAACATTACAAAATAAAGAAAAAGGAAATGGCCATTCTAAAGGAAGAAAATAAAACATTAGAAACAATTGATGAAAAAAAATCAGATTTTGGACATACCAAGACCTTAAAAATGATCTTAAATATGCTCAAACAGTTAAAGCAGATCATGGAGGAAAAACTTGAAGAATATCAGGAAAATGATGTGTAAACACAATGAGAATATAAAAAAGATGTGGAAGTTATCAAAAGGAACCAAACAGAGCTGAACCAAACAATATCTGATATTAAATATTCCCTAGAACAGTTCAGTAGCAGATTGGAAGTGGCAGTGGAAAGAATCCATGAACTGGAAAACAAATCAATAGAAATTATCCATGCTAAGGAGAAAGAAGTGTGAATGAAGAGACGTGAACAAAGGCTCAGAAATCTCTGGAAAACCATCAAGGTAACAATATACACATTATGGGAATCCCAGAAGGAGAAGAAAGAGAAGCAGGGTGAGCATGATATTTGAAGAAATAATGATAGAAAACACCCCAAATTTAGTGAAAAATATGAATATTGACATTTAAGGAATCCAACAAACACTGAAAAGGATAAATTCAAAGAGATCCAGGCCAAAACACATTGTAATCAAGCTGTCATATGTCAAAGAAAAAGAGAATTTTGAAAGTTGCAAGAGAGAAGGAATGCATCATGTAAAATGAAGATTTACTGCGAAAATTTTATCATAAACCATGGAGGCAAGAAGGCAGAGGTAGAACTGCTTATAAAATCTGAAAGAAAATAATTAAAAGCCAAGAATTTTATATCCAGAGAGATTCTCTTTCAAAACACAGGGAGAGATTAAGACATTGCCAGATAAACAAAAGCTGAGGAAGTTCCTCATCATTAGACTTGCCTTACAAGCAATGCTAAAGAAATTATTCAGACTGAAAGGAAAGATCACTAGACAGATGATCAAAGCAGTATAAAGACATAAATATCGCTGTTAAATGTAAACACCTGTGTAATTATAAACTCCCAAACTAATGCATTGTATTTTTGGTATGTAACTCCACATACAGAATACACAAGGCAAAGGCATTTAAGTAATGATAACTATATGGTTTTGGACTCACAAGGTATAAAGATGTAATTTGTGAAAAGAACTTCATAAAGAGCAGGGGTGGAGGAGTATTGTGTGATACTAAAATTAAGTTGGTATCAAATCTAAAGTGTTCATAAATTTGGGCTGTTAAATTAAACCCCATGATAACCACAAAGAAAATACAAGAAAATATACAAAATGGAAATAAAAATGGATTCTAAATGGTTCACTAGAAAAGTTAAACTGAATACAAAAGGAAGCAGTAATAAAGAACAGAGAAACAAAAAGGGTAAGAGACTTACAAAAACCAAATGACAAAATGACAGAAATCTATTATTATCTGTGTGATGGTTAGGCTAATGTATCAACTAGGACAGATAATTGTTTCCAGGTGTTAGGTCCAGCAAGCACTGGGCTAATTGTAATACAAGAGCATTTATGGACTTCGATCACCAGTGAGTTTACTGCATGGATGGGTGATTACATGTGCATCCATCAGGGAGATTGCATCAGCAATGGATGATGCTTTTATCCAATCAGTTGAATGCCTTAAAAGGGGAAGTGATTTCAACATTCAGAGAGAATTTC
>JAQZBX010048305.1:0-20235 GCA_029593785.1 Cabassous unicinctus | reverse complement strand
TTGTAACCTGCCACTTTGCTGAACTCATTTATTGAAGTAGCATTATTGTGGATACCTCAGGATTTTCTAAGTACAGAATCATGTCATCTGCAAACAGTGAGAGTTTTACTTCCTCTTTTCCTATTTGGATGCCTTTAATTTTTTTTCTTGTCTAATTGCCCTAGCTAGAACTTCTAGTACAATGTTTAATAGCAGTGGTGACAGTGGGCATCCTTGTCTTGTTCCCAATCTTAGAGGGAAAGCTTTCAACCTTTCCCCATTGAGTATGATGTTGGCTGTGGGTTTTTATATATGCCTTTAATCATATTGAGAAATTTTCCTTTTATTCCTATCTTTTGAAGTGTTTTTATCAAAAAAGGATGCTGGATTTTGTTGAATGCCTTTTCTGCATCTATTGAGATGATTATGTGGGTTTTTTTCCTTCAATATGTTAATGTGGTGTATTACATTGATTGAATTTCTTATGTTGAACCAGCCTTACATACGAGGAATAAATCCCACCTGGTCGTGATGTATAAGTCTTTTGATATGCTGTTGGATTCGATTTGCGAGTGTTTTGTTGAGAATTTTTGCATCTATGTTCATTAGAGAGATTGGTCTGTAATTTTCTTTTCTTGTAGAATCTTTATCTGGCTTTGGTATTAGGGTGATGTTGGCTTCATAAAATGTGTTCGGTAATTTTCCCTCCTCTTCAATTTTTTGGAGGAGTTTAAACAGAATTGGTGTTAATTCTTTTCGAAATGCTTGGTAGAATTCACCTGTGAAGCCTTCTGGTCCTGGACTTTTCTTTGATGGGAGATTTTTTATGACGGATTCAATCTCCTTAATTGTGATTGGTTTGTTAAGTTCTTGTATTTCTTGTAGCGTCAGTGTAGGTTGGTTGTGTGTTTCTAGAAATTTGTCCATTTCATCTAGGTTGTCTAGTTTGTTGGCATATAGTTTCTCATAATATCCTCTTATGATTCTTTTTATTTCTGTGAGGTCATTTGTAACTTCCCCCCTTTCATTTCTGATTGTATTTATTTGCATCTTCTCTCTTTTTTTCTTTCTTAGTCTAGCGAGGGGTTTGTCAATTTTATTGATCTTCTCAAAGAACCAGCTTTTGGTTTTGTTGATTTTCTCTATTGTTTTCCTGTTCTCATTTTCATTTATTTCTGCTCTAATCTTTATTATTTCTTTCCTTCTGCTTGCTTTGGAATTGGTTTGCTGTTCTTTTTCTAGTTTCTCTAGTTGTTCAGTTAAATCTTTGAGTTTAGCTCTTTCTTGTTTTTTAATATAGGCATTTAGGGGTATAAATTTCCCTTCAAGACTGCCTTTGCTGTATCCCATAAGTTTTTTGCGTTGTGTTCTCATTTTCATTTGTCTCAATATATTTACTGATTTCACTTGCAATTTCGTCTTTGACCCACCAATTATTTAGGAGTGTGTTGTTCAGTCTCCACACATTTGCAAATTTACTTTTTTCCTGTCTATTATTGATTTCTAGTTTCATTCCATTATGATCTGAGAAGGTGCTTTGTATAATTTCAATCATTTTGTATTTATTGAGAGCTGCATTGTGACCTAACATGTGGTCTATCCTGGAGAAAGATCCATGGGCACTTGAGAAGACCGTATAACCTGCTGAGTTTGGATGCAGTGTTCTGTATATGTCTGTTAGGTCTAACTTGTTTTTCATATTGTTCAAGTTTTCTGTTTCCTTGTTGATCTTCTGTCTAGTTGTTCTATCTAATGATGTGAGTGGGGTGTTGAAGTCTCCAATGATTATTGTGGAAATGTCTATTTCTCCCTTCAGTTTTGCCAGAGTTTGTCTCATATATTTTGGGGCACCCTGGTTAGGTGCGTAGATATTTATGACTGTTATATCGTCCTGGTGGATCGTCACTTTTATTAACATATAATGGCCTTCTGTATCTCATAACTTTTTTGCATTTAAAGTCTGTTTTGTCTGATATTAGTATAGCTACCCCTGCTCTTTTCTGGTTACTATTCCCATGGAGTATCTTTTTCCTATCTTTCACTTTCAGCCAGTTTGTATCCGTGGGTCTTGTAAGCAGCATATGGATGGCTCATGTTTTTTTATCCATTCTATCAGCCTATATCTTTTTATTAGGGAGTTTAATCCAATCACATTCAATGGTATTACTCTAAATGCACTATTTACTTCCTCCATTTTATTCTTTGGTTTTCATATGTCATCTTGTTTTTGTCTCTCTTTTTACTCTTTTGGTTATCCTTTCTGCTATTTCTTCTATACTCTCCTCCAAGCCTCTGTCTCCTGTCTTTTTCTTTCAGGTTCTAAGGCTTCCTTTAATATTTCCTCCAAAGGTGGATTCTTTTTTGCAAACTCTCTTAGTTTATGTTTGTTTGTGAATACTTTATCCTCACCTTCATATTTGAAGGACAGTTTTGCCGGATAAAGAATTCTCGGCTGGCAGTTTTTCTCTTTCAGTTTCCTAATTGTATCATACCACTGTCCTCTCGCCATATGGTTTCTGAAGAGAAATCTGCACTAAGTCTTACTGGACGTCCCTTGTACGTGGTCATTTGCTTCTCTCTTGCTGCTCTGAGAATTTTCTCTTTATCTTTGACATTTGACATTCTGAGTAGTACGTGTCTTGGTGTAGGTCTATTTGGATTTATTCTGATTGGGGTACAGTGTGCTTCTTGGACATGTAAGTTCATTTCTTTCGTGAGAGTTGGAAAATTTTCAGCTATTTCCTCAAATACTCTTTCTGCCCCTTTTCCTTTCTCTTCCCCTTCTGGAACTCCCATGACACATATGTTGTTGTTTTGTGTTGTCATTCAACTCTCTGAGCCCCTGCTCAATTTTTTCCGTTCTTTTCTCTCTCTGCTCTTTTGTCTCTTCAATTTTAGCTGCTCTGTCTTCAGTATCACGTTTTCTTTCTTCTGTCATTTTGAGTCTGCTGTTGTATGCCTCAAATGTGTTTTTGACCCCACCTATTGTGTCTTTCATTCCCATGAACTCCGTTACTTTTCTGTTCAGGATTTCAAATTCTTCTTTGCGTTCGCTCAGTGTCTTCTTGATGTCATTTATCTCTTTAACTATATTGTCTTTCATCTCATTAATTTGATTTTGGAAATTTGTGCTCATCTCGCTGATTAGTTCTATCAAATTCTGCCTCTCTTCTGGGACTTTGAAATATTCCTTTTCTTGGGCCATGTCTTCTGTTTTCTTAATATGGCTCCTAATTTTTTGCTGGTATTTAGGCATCTGGTTAGGATGTAGTTTACTCACATGCTCAATCTCTTTCTCCTTTATAGGGATTTAATGGCAGGAGGCTGTTAGTTACCACAGCTCTTTGATTTTTGGCTCGACCTGGATTGTTAGGATTGTCCTGCTGGTTGCTCAAAACTGGGCACTGGACCCAGTAATTGGTTGTAGAGTCACTTCCTAGGGCCTTGGGCAGGGAGAGTATAGAGGCCAGGAAAAGCCTCTCCTACTTATTTTTAATTTTCTTATGTGCTCTTCCTTGGTCTGCCATGAGATGGCGCTCGTTGGCAGCTCTCAGTTCAATGCCTGGTCGGAGTGTATTTGTTTTGACACAGAGCAGATCAATGTGATAGAGCTTCCTGTCTGGGGGCTAAGAGCCTTGTAATTCAAACTTTCTGAGACAGTTCTCCAGTCTTCTCTGGCAGCCCCCTCCCTTTTCCCAGCTAGGAAATATTTCCACTCCCCTTTGAGTTCTCAACAGTCAGTCCCTGTTAGTAGAGGAGGAGATTGGGAGGTTTGTATATCTTTAGCCCCTTGCAGGCTCCAAGGCAAACAATGGCGCAGCCCCACCCGGCCTGGAAGAGCTCTCGGGGACATGGCAGACCAAACCTGGGAGTCAAAAGTGGAGTCAGCCCCAGTCTCTCTCTCCCCTCTGCTGTGGAATCCTCAACAATTAGTCCAGGCTAGAAGAGAGGGAGATTGTGAGGGTTGGATTTCTCCAGTCCTTCGTAGACTCCCAGGGCAAACCACCGTGTGGAAGGGTCTGTGGGGCTGCACAGCCCAAGTTTGTGTGTCAAAACCTGAGTCAGTCTTAGGGTGTGTCCCTCTCTCTCCCCTTTCCTGGGGTGGTAGATCCCTGGAGTCCCCTTTGCCTGTGGTCACAGGCCCAGAGGCCCGACAATTCTGATGAGTGTGGTGGAGGGTGCCGGCAGCAGCAGTTGCTACTGGTTCCAACTCACGGTTCTGTCGTCGCGATTTCCCTCTTTTGTCCCTGTCTCCTCTTAGTGGTGTACAGCCTTCACCTGCTGTCCTAAACCCTAGAAGATCTTTTTCAGGGCTGTTTCAGCCTGTCCTTTAGCTATTGTTCTGGAGAAGAGATTCCCATGTCTTACTAGTCCGCCATCGTCCCGGAAGTCCCCCAGTTGTTTTTTATTAAGGCAGCCATTAAAGAGATTTGTTAAAGTAGAACAATGCCACTCTTCTCAGTAAATGTTTTTTTAAAAAATATGGTTATTTTTCATAAAATTGTGTTATGCTAATATGTAATGGGTTTATTATTGCTATTTTAAAATGAAATAATAAGTACTTTAAAACATCTCTCCATTTTAAATTCAAATTTAGTAAATATTAATAGAAATAATCCATGTAAACAAGCTCTTCAGGTACTCCTGAGACCAAAAAGTTTGAAAACCATTGAAGTAGGTAACAGGAGCAATTTATGAAGTTTATACCCTAGAGCTTGGCCTAAGTATAATAATTGTCCATATATCTTAATTGAGAACCTTAAGCCCCACATTCTGGAATGGTTTTAAGTCAGTTGAAATAGTTGTGAATTTGTTGCTTTATCTCTGATTATTAAGATACCATGCCTATTTCACAAAATTGTTTGTATATAGTTGGGATACCACAGAAAAAGTGCTTTTAGATTTTGGTTTAAGAGCATTTCACGAAAACATCATTAGAACATTAAAAGTTAGAGGATTACTAAGACTCTGCATTTCAGTTTTAGGATGCCTTTTGTAGTCTGTCCACTATAAATGGGTTAATAACCTGGCAATAAATATCTGTGGCTATTAAGCCAATGTTTAATTTTGGCTATTAAGCATTTATTGAAATTTCTGGAAACTTTACCTTCATTTCAGCACATAGACTTAACATTGAATTTTCAGGTCTGAGAAAAGCAGACTATCTTTTACTAGGAGCTCTTGTTTGAGGGAAAATGATAAGTAATATTAAACTGTTATCTCTGTTTTTATTTGCAGTTGGGGTTGGACTTGGAAGAACTAGAGGAGATAGAAGAAGATGCGGGCCTTGGAAATGGAGGCCTTGGAAGGCTGGCAGGTGAAGGTCGTTCCTGGCTTGAGGGCAGTTGCCTGGTGGTTGGCATTGCTTGCTAATTCTGGGTAGACTGGTGCTGGGGGAGGGTATCAGATATGCAGACCACTTTCAAGGGCCTAAAAGCTGGAAGAGATGGATGAGACACACATATGCTCGCACACGCACATACACATACATAATTTCCAGATGTAGCCCAGCTTACAGCAACTTATTCCAGCTTTCATACGATAAGCAGATTGCCTTGATATGACAGTGTTCCTTTTGGAGATATGGTTCCCTTGGATTATCTTCATTCAGAACATGGGTTTTGTTTTGTTGTTGTTGTTTTTAAGAAGTTTTGATCAGAGCAAGGGTGATACGCTGCTCCAGACCCCTTCCTGGGGGATCCTGGGGGATAAATCGGAGCTTGATGGCCTTCTCTAGGGAATCTTCACCTTTGTCCCCTCCCATACCCACAAATAGCCATCAAGTTGATATCTTCTTGGCATAGCCTCAAGTTCTCAAGGTGAAGTGGGGGAGGGGTTCAATTTTCCTTTTCATGAAACCTTAAGTTGACTGACAACCTATACCCGCCTGCTTAACTTGGGTGCCTGGGCCCAGGTACTGGGGGGCCTTGGTTCTGCTGCTTGCCTTCGATCACAGGACATTCTTTCTGTTTGGATTTTCAGCCTGTTTCCTTGATTCAATGGCCACCTTGGGCCTGGCAGCGTATGGCTATGGGATCCGCTATGAATTTGGGATTTTTAACCAAAAGATTGTCAATGGCTGGCAGGTAGGTGAGGTTTGATTTCTTCACTGGTTTCCAGCCCTTGTTCACCCAAGAAAATAAATGGAGCACTTTCAGTTTGGCTTTTTATACTTTAGACTCCTTCCTGGAGAGACTATGGGCCATTTGTAGGCCAAGTGATGGCAGAGTCCTTACGGGGGGATTGATGCCGCCTGGATCTGGCGGCAGCTGGTCTCAAGTGTGAGCTCACTGTTAACAGCCGGGTCAGACTGAGAAGCCCAGCCTAGCCCTATGAAAGGAGAAGAGCCCCGGGCAAGGCTGCCTGCTTGCCCTCTGGGGAGGACTCCACAGGCACACTCATTTTCCTGCTGAGTGACACGTGGAGAGAAGGGGACGTGCTCTTACGGCTCACCATCTGTGGGCCAGTGCCTCTGGGATGTTAGGAACAGCACTCTGGGTTCTACTCCCTCCTCTGCCCTCACTCCTCATGCCGATAAAGTAGTGGGTCCTGTGGGATTAGGGGCACATCAGCCCTTAGGAAGAGTAAGCCCTGGTTGAGTCAGCTTCACACAGCAGCTCTAAGGTGATCAAGACCATGTTACGAAAAGAGCACAATCCCTGAGTGCAGCCTGACCTCCCTCAATTGGGCGAGGCAGGCATTTTTCCTCAAAGGACAGTTCAAACAGAAGTCGAAACTCTGCAGCTTGGGTGGAGAATAGTATATTTATATCATCTGAGGCTTAGCAGTCACAGAGAAAGCAGGGCAAAAGATTTGTAACATCAGAATAGTATAGTCTAAATGAAAAAGTGAATGACTAGGGTGAGAATATGTCCTGTACCTCGATGGGGTTTGGGTCACAGAGGTGAGTACAGCTGTCAAAACTCATCAGTAGTGCACTTAAGACTTTCCATTTTACTGTATATAAACCAACCTGAAAAGCAAACACATGCTGAACAGTATATTAATGAAACACACACCGAAGTGTTTAGGGGGAGTGTACTGATGTCTGCATCAAAAGCATCTAAAAATTAGATGGACTGGTAGATCTGTGATGAATCAAGTATAGTGGAAGTGTTAGCAATTCTAGAATCTGGGTGGTGGGTGTTCACAGGAACTTCTTTTAACATTTCTGCCTGTTTAAAATTTTCATAATAGAATGTTGGGAAAGAAAAGTAAACGGCTAAAAGTAAAAGAAAACTTAGGACAGATTTGAATCCATTGCTTATTGAGTCACAAATAGTCTCTCCTGCTTTAAAAGGAGAAGTGCAGAGTTCCTCGTGGTCTCATCCAGTTCTTCGCATACACGTATGTCAGCTGTCTTCTTTGCTCCGTCCCAGCTCTTGTGGTCCATATGTAACGTGCGTGTTTGTAAGACAGAAACTCTGAGATTTCTTGATTTGTTGATGCCACGACTACATGCAGGAAGACTTTTGTTTGTTTTACCATACAGACATTTATTTCTCGTGGCAGCCCTTGTTCCTACAGCTCTGCCATTCCATGTACCAGTTTACACACTGTCTCAGTAGTAAACACGCCCCTTGCCCCGTCCCATTTTCACGGAACCTGTCATTTAGAATGGTTCTCAGTGGATTTGCGCTGCAGTGGACACAAAGCAGGCAGTGGATGGCTGGGAGTGTCATGAGGGCAGTACGGCCAAGGCCCTGGGTACGGGGGTCGGGGATGAGGGCAAAATGGGTGTCACATGGCGGATGCTGCCCCATTTTAGAGGTGCTGCTGCCATAGGCCACTCAAGGGCATATTCTGCAGGAGACGGCCAGGTTGTGGGTATTGTAGAATCTCACTGATTTACATGGAAATGCTCCTGAAGGTCAGAAGGCAGGACGGGTCACTCGATGAAATCTGCCCAGCACAGGCACAGGGCTGTCCCGCCAGGAGCCGGGCAGAGGGGAGCCTACTGAAGCAGTTACCCTGCACGTGCTGCCTTCCTATGGCTCTGATGAGTGTCCCCTTGTTAATAAGAATCGTCTTTTTAAAAATGCTCAAAGTAACATACATAGAGTTGCTTTAAAAGGGAAGTCTTTAAATTTGAAGGAAAAAAAGAAATCTTGGATCTCGATTTGAATTTTAGTAGACTTATAATTTATAATTCTCCATTCACGGGAAAATTATTCTTGCAAAACGAATAAATTCCATAGAGTTGTGGGAAAAGCAGCCCCACAAATGCTTCTATTCAGAGTAGTGTGAGAGTCTGGACTGCTGTCTCATTTCTTGTGTGGGAGTGGTTTTTGCGTACTTGTTGATCTTGGGTGCCACTGGATATAGCTTTTGGAAAATAAGCTACTTGGAAGAAGGCCTAACAGAACAGCAGGGTCCTCATATCTGTGTGTTAACAGACAGTTCCTGTTGGGAGCACTTCTGGGAGGTGATAGGAGCCTTTGGCATTCACAGATTTTGTGGTGTCATTTTCACAGCATTGGGCTTCAAATGATTATTTTTTTCATAACAGCTTTATTGGGATATAGTTCACATACCATAAATTCACCCCTTTAAAAAAGTATATAATTCAGTGGTTTTTAGTCTGTTCACAGCGTTGTGCAACCATCACCACTGTCTAATGCCAGGTCATTTTCATCACCCCAGAAAGAAACGGTGTAGCCATTAGCAGTCACTCCCTAGCCCCTGGCAGCCACTTCCTGTCTCCATGGATTTGCCTCTTCTGGACATTTCATATAAATGGGATCACACTGTATGTGATCGTTTGTGACTGGCTTCTTTTACATCCGTGTTATAGTATGTATCACTCCTTTTTAATTGCAAATTTAGGTGATTCTTCATGTCTTCTTTTTACTTTAGTACATTTTCTGAATTTTGATGAGCTTCACTCATCAAAATTCACTCTAATAGTCCAAGTATTCATTCTTTTAAACTTTTTATTATAGTAACATACATACAATTTTAAACCCATTTTGACGACTTTTGAATATACAATTCAGTGGTAATATTACATTCACAATATTGTGCTACCATCACCGGTATCTGTTACCCCAATTTTTTTTTTATCACCTCAAACAAACTCTGTATCCATTAAGCAGTAACTCCCCCTTCTCCCCCAGCCCCCTACTCTGGCCCCTGGTAACCTGTATTCTCCTGTCTGTCTCAATGAAATTTGCTTCTTCTAGACATTTCACTTAAGCAATATCATACAGTATTTGTCTTGTGTTGGACTTATTTTACTCAGGGTTCCTCCATGTAGTCACATGAATCAGGACTTCATGCTTTTTTATGGCTGAATAATATTCTGTTATATGGATATGCCACATCTTGTTTATCCAGTCGTCTGCTTGGTGGGTACTTGAGCTGCCTCTGCCTTCTGGCTGTTGTAGATGCTGCTGCTCTGAACAGTGGTGTGCAGGTCCCTGTTTGAGTCCCTGTGTTCAGTTCTTGGACTATGCTAAGAAGGGGGATTGCACTGACCATTTTACAGTCCAGTGGTCCATTTTTAACACGTAGCCTTGGCTGGAATTGGAAATCATTATGTTGTAAATAGGCTTTAGTTTTGCGTCGGTGCCATGCCTTATGTCATCCTGGCAGTCTGCCCAGCCAGCTGAAATCAGGATGGCGGCCCAGCGCCCAGGCACTGGCTCACTCCCCCAGCACCCACTTTCCCTGCCTCTGAGAACCCACCTTGCTGCGGCCCTTGCAGGTTGAAGAGGCTGACGACTGGCTGCGCTATGGCAACCCATGGGAGAAGGCCCGGCCCGAGTACATGCTTCCTGTCCATTTCTATGGGCGTGTGGAGCATGGCCCCGACGGCGTCAAGTGGGTGGACACGCAGGTACCAACTGTCGGTTTCTGAAAGGAGTGCCTTGATGTTTCGTTTGTCATTGCATTGACGGGAACAGGAGCCTGGCTGCTTCTCTGGAGGCCTTAACTCAAGGCAGAAATCTCGGGGAGCTTTCCAAGTGGTGAGAAACACTGGAAGTGTTAGGAGAGGAAGGTCTGTGTTAAGGTGCACGCATAGTCTGATGGGAGGTGTGTGTTGGCATTGAGAGCGGCAGCCCTGCGTTCTTTGCGTTTGCTACTAGACACACCACGACTCCTGTGATGTGTTTTCTGGGATGAGGACATGCTCTGGGGTGAACATGAGCACCTCCAGACGGCAATCCTTCAGTGACCTCGCTTACCACAATCCCTGCCTCTTTGTGCCATGTCTGGCCCAGAGTTTGCAAAAAAGGATCCCAGGTGCAGCTGACCTATGATTCCAGCTGAACCGAGCCGTGAGCTTGTGCCTGCGGCTGAGTGGGTGCCCAGGAACGGGGTTCCGACGGGGGGGCCAGGGTAGGGGCATGTACAGCAGTGCTTGGCAGATGGAGCAGTGGCGGGGAAGGCACAAAGGTGGAGAGTCCTCTTCTACCTCAGGGATGGAGAGAGTACCCCTCTTGATGGTTTTGGGGGACAGAGTGGGAACTGGGAGGAGCAGGAGAAGCTTCATGAAAGAGTCGTTAAGACTTAGATGTATTATAGCAATGGAGGTAGGAGGAATAAAAAGCAGCATGAGGCAGGAAACCAGGAAGACACAGGCATGCAAATACGCATCGTGCTGACTTCCTGGAGTAGAAGCTTTAAATCGAGTACCCAGGGCTGGAGCTGGCTGGAGTCCTGTGCAGGAGGCCTTGAGTGCCACAATAAGCTGTATTTAATTTGAAAAAAGCAGGCAGGGAATCTGATTCTTAGAACATGTGTCTTGTAGATGACTTTCGGGAGGGCTGCAGGAGAAGCTGGAGACTGGGGTGTCCAGGCAGGGTGTGATGGGGGGGGGTGTGGGAAGGAAAGGAGGAAACTGCTCTTGAGCTGCTTTGCATAGGGTTTCAGTCATGGCCGTGGGTGGGGCAGGGTGATGAGGGAGGGTAAGAGGATACTGGGGGTTTCAGTCCCAGTGCAGCCATCAGGGTCCTTTCTGATTTTCAAAGCTCACATCATTGTTCAAAGCCACACAGTTTTATTAACACAAACTCCCATAAACAAACCTGAGGGTCAGAGAATCCAAGGTTGGGAAGTGACCTTGAGGTTTTGCTTGACTGTTCCTGCATTTGGCAAGAGCAAAATGGATGATTTGGACAGATGAGAATCCACGGGACACGTCAGAGAGGAGGCAGCTCTGCGCGTGGAGAGCAGGCCGTTTGTTTTCTTGCGGGAGTCAGGATGGAGTGGTTTGCAGTGGAGTGTGAGGAGTCGCTTTGGGGTTTGTGGAGTTGTGATGTCAGGGCACCCACCATCAGGGGCCTATTCTCGCAGGCGCTGGGGGTGGTTGGTCAGTAGAGTCACCTGCTGGGAGAAGTTCGTCGCATGCTGAAGTTGCTGAAGTAGAGTTAGGTGAGAAGAGGGAAGGGAGGCCTGGAAGGGCCCATGGACGAGGGGCTGGAGGAGCAGGAAGGGAACCAGGCTCGTGGGTGTCACCCCACAAAGTCGAGAGGGTTTGTTCTGAAGGAGAAAGTGTCTGTTGCTGCCAAGATCAAAGAAGGTGAAGCTCAAAAGGGACAAACACAGCCTCAGAATGTGGTCAGGGGCTCACATGACATGGCAGCGGTGGACGCACCCTGGGCTGGGAAGAGGCTCCAGGGAGAGGGCTGTGCTTGGCGGGGTGGGGGTCCCAGCAAGGGGGCATGCAGTTGGGGTTGCACCTTCAGCGCCGGGCAGCGCGAGTGTGCATTGAGCAGAAGGGGGGGGGCGGGTGGGGGTGGGCAAGGAGTGGCTCGGTTCCGCGGGGACGGTGTGGCCTTGCCCCGCAGGTGGTGCTGGCCATGCCCTACGACACGCCGGTGCCGGGCTACAGGAACAACACCGTCAACACCATGCGGCTCTGGTCCGCCAAGGCGCCAAACGACTTCAAGCTCCACGACTGTGCGTCCCAGCGCCTGCGCCCTGTCTGTCTGTCCTTCCAGCCCAGCCTCATCTTTGTGTCTGGCCTATCCTGTGTGGTCCCACCCCTGCTCTCCCTGCTGTGGGCTCACTTCTGGTGCCCTGGGCGAGTGCTCCTTCCTCACTGATGAGCGTCTTTTCACGGGGCCAACAAGGCTTAGTGCACCCCGGTACCTCCCCAGGGAAAGGCCCTTATGGAGGGAGCAAGACACCCAGACCTGGGGACCCGGTCATGTGCCTTCTCGCCACTCGTCCTCATGTGGGAGGCTGTGGTGGGGTGGCCATGTCATCCCCAGCCTTGCCTCTGCGGGGGACACGTCCCCTAAGTGTCAGGAGGGAGAGGAAGCAAAACCGCAGTTCAGGGGAGAGGAAATGCTATTCTGTAAAATGCTTTTCTCTAGATTGTCCATTAAGCCTCTGGTAAATTGCAGTGCTCGTTCGTGGGAACAAGCCCAAGGTAAGGCCCCTGGGAGCCTGAGGCCCGCACGTCCTGACTCAGATCATCTCTCCATTTAGTCAATGTGGGAGACTACATCGAGGCTGTCCTGGACAGGAACTTGGCTGAGAACATCTCCAGGGTCCTGTATCCAAATGATAATGTGAGTAGCCACGTGGTCAGCTCTTGTTTACCCTCTCCCGCCTCGAGAGTAGAGGCGTGAACTGGAAGGCTGAGAGCCCTCGCCAGCAGAGCCTCTTTCTGACCTTAAGTCCATCGGGGAGGATGGTATAAATGGCACCCTGTGGTCCTGGGTCAGCATTTCTGTCTGTGAGGGGACGTGGGGACATGTGCGTGTGTGGGCCTGTGCATGTGGATGTTACGTGGGTATGGTATGGGTGTGGGTGTGGGCATGGGTCCACGTGCATGTGTGAACCTGTGTGTGTGGGCCCGTGGACGGGGGCCTGCTCTAGGGAGGAAGGGCAGTGCTGCCCTCGGCAGGCATTTTATCAGGGAGCCCAGCCCAGCGTGCCTTGTGGGTCTCTCTTGCCCTCTCCGCTAGAAGAGCTGTGAGAGGTTCCTAGCCTCCCCTCACGTATGTGAATCCCCTGTCAGTGCACAGAGGCTCCTGTGGGTTTGGGGGGAGGAGGCTGGGGCCAGCCCGTGTGTCTACGTGGAGGGATGGTCAGGGAGACGACATGGCCTGAGTAGGCCCTTGCCCAGGCTGTCTCTGCTCTTCCCGGCCCCGGATGCAGCTTTTCCCAGGCCCAGCGGAGCTGCCAGTGAACGGGGCCAGCAGGGCCTATGAGGCCCGGCCACCTTGAGGCGTCAGACGGGTCTGGCCTGAAAGCTCTTGGTACGTGCCTGTCACGTCCCTGGTCTCAGTTGCTGCCCGAAGTCAACCCCTCTTGCCAAACAAGAGCTTGGAGTTTGCCTCTTTTAGTGGCTCATGTTTTCTTTTAATTTTCACTTCATCAAAGTAATAGGTGTACATAGTAACAAAGAGTACGTGGTACCAAGAGGCTTGTAACAAAAGCCTCCAGCCTCCCACCGCTGCCCTCTCTACTCCCCGCTCAAGAGATTTTAAGCAGATTCTGAAGCCTGAGGTGCAGTGTCTCCTGATGCCTGTACTTTTGAAACTGCAGTTTCTGAGTAACTGACATTTATCGTGTGCTTGGCCTTCCTTCTTCCTCAAGTTAGTATACTTAATACTTTATGTTCTGTTGTTTTTGCACACAGAGATGTGTAGCCCTTTGCCTTCTCCTTGTGTGCCCATGGGCTTTGGACTCAGGCAGGCTGGGTCAGGGCCACTAGCTGAAACTTTGACCTCTAACCTCCTGTGGGGAAGGTAATGGCCTCTGCCTCCTGGGCTGTGGGATTAAGCAAAGTCCTGCAGGGAAGCCTCAGCTCCTCCTTGGGTGCCTCCCGGCTCTCACCACTGCCACCCACATGTGCACCTTGGGAGCCTGGGAGCCGGGCCCCTCCCTGCCCAGCCGACCCCAGCCCCTCGGCCTGTGGGAGCTGCGGCTGAGTGACGGCAGCCTGTCTCAGTTTTTCGAGGGGAAGGAGCTCCGTCTGAAGCAGGAGTACTTCGTGGTGGCCGCCACCCTGCAGGACATCGTCCGCCGTTTCAAGTCCTCCAAGTTTGGCTGCCGGGACCCAGTGAGGACCTGTTTTGAGACGTTCCCTGACAAGGTGTGCTGATGGGTGGGGGACTGAGCTGTCAGGTGGGGAGGCCTTGGGACCGAAACCCTCCTCCTGCCCCTGTCCCTGCCTCACCCGCCTCCGAGCCTCTGGCCACACCTGCAGCCCCACCGTGGGCGGCCCTTCTGGGCCCCTCACATGCTAGGTGTCACCACAAACAGAGGCAGCGGGACAAGTGGGAATGCTCTCGGATGACACGGGCACCCTTGGACCATTTGAAAGCAGAGGTATCATGTCTACCCAGAGGCAGGGATGGGAGCATGTTCCTAGAAAGAGGCCCAATTCACCCCAGGAGCAGCCCTGACTGGGCTGCCGTTCTGCTGAGAGCAGCATGCAGGGCTCGCTCCCTCTGCCCGCAGGCCCTTCCACCCCGAGACCCTCACAGGCCCCAACTTTAGAGAAGCCCTCAGCATCTTTCCTCCACTTCCCTGCTCCTTGATGCAGTTTTCACAGCTCGGCCAGGCCCTGTGTAGTGGTTTTGTGAGCCGCTGACCCCCACCCGCCTGCTCCCTGTTGGATCAGGCCCCGTGGAATGGGGCGGCCATGCCATGTCCCTTAGCACCCCGCACTGTGCTGCTGTGCCTACCCCCAGCCCCACAAGGACCTGCCCTGTGTGATTCCAGGTGGCCATCCAGCTGAATGACACCCATCCGGCCCTGTCCATCCCAGAGCTCATGCGGATCCTGGTGGATGTGGAAAAGGTGGACTGGGACAAGGTCAGAGCTGGGGATGTCCTCAGGACAGCTGCATGGGCCGAGCCCATCCTAGGGTGCGAGGGGCTGAGCAAGACCCCGGAGACCTTCCAGGGAGGCGCGGGGCCGTCTTCCAAGGGACTGGGAGAGTGAGGAGGGGCAGGGGTGGAGGCAGGAGGGGAATACTGACACTTCCCAGGGCTTCGCACGTGTTTTCTCTTAGAAGTCATAGTGAAAAAACAGTGTAAAGTTTTAAAGAAATACATGTTTATGTGTAAATATGTTTTGGTGACTTGATTTATTTTGAGCCTAGATTCTTTAGTGTAGTGGGGTTGTCTTAATTAGCTTTATCAACATGTGAACTCAAAAAAAGGTTTTTTTACTCCATTCTACAGAAAACCAGAGTCCCTCTCTGGCCTTTGGGGGTTTGTACTTCTGAGTGGGAAGGGGCACGGTGGGGTCTCCAGACCTGGGGTGGGGAAGTCCGTGGAGTGGAAGTAAAGTAGGAAGCAACCAAGTGGTTGGTTTTGTTGACCAACAAAAATGGTTTGAAAAAAGTAGTAATTAAAGGTGAGCCCCAGGTAGCACAGGTAAGCACTGTTCATTTGTGGGGGGGTGGGGGGAGGGGTTCTGCCGAGTTCCTGTTATTCATTTTGGGTCTAGATATACGATCTAATTTTCACTATGGGCTGTGTAGGAAAAGCGAGAAGCACTGGGCTAAGTGTAGGTTTATGGAGGTGCTGGACAAGCCAGGAGAGAACACGGGGAAATGCTGGGCACCTCTCTGCTGCCCTCTAGACTTTCTTCGTGCCCAGGCGTTCTGGCAAAAGGCTGCTTTTGCTATGGAATAAGCCAGAATGTTCTCGAATGGCCCTCTCCTCCGTGCCCAGGCCTGGGAGATCACCAAAAAGACCTGTGCGTACACCAACCACACGGTGCTGCCTGAGGCCCTGGAGCGCTGGCCTGTGCCCATGTTCGAGAAGCTGCTGCCTCGGCACCTGGAGATCATCTACGCCATCAACCAGAAGCACCTGGACGTGAGCACCGGGGACGGGGCGGGCAGTAGGGATGTGGCTGCCCTGGGGCCAAGGCCCTCCTCTGTGGGCTCCGTCAAAGCCAGGCAGGACGGCCAGGGGCCACGAGAGCACATGCGCACCCTGGCTGTTGCTCCGCAGAGCTGTTGCTCGTTTCTGGGCGCGCTGGGACATGCGTGGGAAGTGGGGCTCAGCTCCGAGCGGGGGTGTATGTCAGTGTCTGAACTCTCCATCCTGTGGCCCTCATAGCAGCATTGGGGTGATGGAGGAACAGCACTGTTTGTCTTTTCTCTGCTGCCTACAAGAAGGGATAGTTCAGAAACGGGGCCTGGAATTGAGGTGTGATTGCAGTGCCCTTTTTAGCCCTTTCCTGAAGTCGTAGCTGTTCCAGCTGGCCAGAATGTGGTTAAGACTGTGATAGAAACTGCTGCCTGTGCCCTTCTGAGTCAGGAGGTGTGGTCTTCAGCCCTCCCAGCCTTTCATGCCCCCTCAGCTGGCAGCCGTGGGGTCCACCTGGCAGCCTGGGGCCTTTTCCTCGACTGAGCAGTGTGGGCTGCAGGTCCTGCCAGCTCCGAGGATCGCTGGGCTGGGTCATCATCTGCACCCTTGAAGGTGGCGGGAACTTCCCCCGGCTGTGTGGACGCTCGCTCGCCCACCAGTGAGCTCCTGGTTGCAGTGAAACTGCCCCGCCCTCGGGGCAGAGGCCCAGCTCATGGCCCTGTGTCTTGGCAACAGCATGTGGCTGCCCTGTTCCCTGGGGACGTGGACCGCCTGAGGAGGATGTCCGTGATCGAGGAGGGGGACTGCAAGCGCATCAACATGGCTCACCTGTGTGTGATCGGCTCCCACGCTGTCAACGGGGTGGCGCGCATCCACTCGGAGATCGTGAAGCAGTCTGTGTGAGTGCAGGGCTCGCCAGACCTCCCTCCCGCCTGACGCCGAGGCCACGAGACACCGCCCCTGCATGCTCCTGCTTCACTTGCCCCACCCCACACCCGAATGGGTGATACCTGGGCCGCCACAGGCATGTCCCACACCCACAGTCTACGCCAGATCGTGCCCTGCCACCGTGCTCTGCGGGCACCTGCCGCGGCTTGGACGTGAAGGCGACAGGGGCCCTTTTCTGCATTCTCAGTCTGTTTGGGCAGAGGTTCTGGGCCTCTGAAGCCCTCTGCTGCTGGCTACACACTCATACCTGCTCTGGGGGCTAGTGTACTGAGCAGGGAGGGGGCGCCGTTCCCTGACTGAGCCGAGGCAGGATCCTCAGGCCGCATTTCGTGTTTGTGGATCCCGTCCTAGTAGGTTGTGACCAGGAATCCTTCCTTCTGCTCTGCCGTTGGATGCTTGTGGGGCATCTCCCGTGAGTGCCGGCCTGGGAGGTGGTCCCCAGGGGCTGGGAGGGGCAGCGCCTGACCACACCCACTCCTGGCCCTTGGTTTGAGTGTGTTCTGTGTTTCTGGCCCAAGGGCTTCATATATTATGTTCAATCCTCACAGCAAACCTCTGAATGAGGTGCTCCCCCATTTTACAGGTGAGAAAACTGAAGCCAGGCTTCCCGATTCCAAATGCCTGTGTTCTCTGCTATCATGACCTGGGGAAGGCAGTGGAGCCTCTATTTCCTCCCTGAAAAGTGGCCCATTTCTGATATTTGAGGTTCTAGCAGCACTACTCTAGATAGCTGGATACAGGATGCTTTGAAAAGCACGCACAGTGGCTCGGCATTCTTTTTTTGTTTTATTTATTTTTTTTACAGCAGATGGAGGTTTACAAAAATCATGCAGAAAGTATAGAGTCCCCATATACCTCCCTCCCCTACTCGACAGTCTTAAACGTGCAGTGATGTTATCACTCTATGCTTATTAGAAAAGAAAACAAAAAAACCCTGAGCTTTAGGCTCTTCCAGGGGATTTCACAAGAAGGTCTGCATGTTTCCTTGCTCACTTTGCTTAGTACAAAGAATTTGTGAGAGTTCTTCGTTCTCTGCGTTCTCAGCTTTAAAGATTTTTATGAGCTGGAGCCGGAGAAGTTCCAGAACAAGACCAATGGCATCACACCGCGACGGTGGCTCTTGCTGTGCAATCCCGGGCTGGCCGAGGTCATTGTGGAGGTGAGTCCACAGCCTGCTCAGTGCCCACTGCAGCGCTAGGCCCACGCCCATGTGGGCTGAGTGCATGTTGCTCGTGGCCACTGGCAGGGAGGGAGTCTCTCCTTGTACGTGCCCTTCCAGCCGTGGCTCCTGGAAGGGATGGGAAGGTCCAGCCAGGCCTGGTGAGGGGTCCAGTGCAGGCTGCTGGCCCAGGAAGGGCCGAGCACAAGTGCTGGGCAGTGTGGCAGCTTCAGCTCTGTGAACACAAGGTGGGGGAGGGGGGAGGCTGTGTGTGAGCCACAGGCACATTTCTGTGCTGTTTCTCACACGTATAGGAGGAAACACACCGAGGATTGCAAGCGCACTGTGAGGGCACGTCCATGGGATGGTCACATATCAGTGCCCGCAAAAGCAGAGCTCCTCAGAAAGGGTGTCGTGGGCTGGTCATGCCTGGTCTGGGCCATGTGGATGTATGTCCGCATGATGTGTGTTCCTGTGTGTGCACGCACGTGCAAGTGTCTGGATGCCTGTGTGCACACGTGGGCGTCAGGGAAGGCGTTCCCGAGAAAGAGACAGAACTAAGATATGAAGCATGGCCCCAAGAGGAGCGGGTGTCTGGTCCAAGGCCCAGGGGCCAGAGGGGTGTGGCCCCTCCAGGGACCAGGAGGGCCGGTGCCGCTGCAATGCAGGGGACAAGGCAGGGTTAGAGTGAGTAGAGGCTGGAAAGGCGACCAGGTGAGGAACTGCTCCCTTTATCCTAAATGAGCTCAGGGAAGCTGTGAGCAGGAGGAGGGTACCTGGTGAGCTGTTGCTCTGGAAGGGAAGCAGAGGGGAGAAAGGCCAGGCTGGGCAGGGGGCAGGCCTCCCACTCACAAGGGTAGAGTGTGGAGGTGGTGGGTGTGGGGATGTGGGGTGCGAGGCAGCGAGGAGGAATAGGGGCTGCCCACCTCCAGGGGACGGTGGTGCGGACATCCAGAAGCACCGGGGCTCAGGGCCCATGTCCTGGGAGGCTCCTCAGTTTGGTCGTAGGTGTTTGAGCTGGGTGGGACTTTGAGGCGTTCTGGTAGAGAAGTTGAGGAGCGTACATGGGTCTGGACGAGAGGGGTCCAGAGAAAGGGCTGGAAGCCGAGGCTGTGGATGGTGTTTCCTGGAGGGCTGGGGTTTATGAGAGAGAAGCAAGCCGAGGGCCAGGCCCTGGAAACCCCAGCAGCTAATGGCAGAGAAGAGGTTGCCAACTGCAAAGGGGCAGACAGGCCCATGGAGAGAGACCAGAGGAGTGGACGGCTGAAGTGGGGAGGCCTCAAGAAGCTTCCCGGGGCCAAGGCCAGCAAGTAATTACAATTACTTTGTATTTCCTTAGAAAATCGGGGAGGGCTTCCTGACTGACCTGAGCCAGCTGAAGAAGCTGCTGCCACTGGTCAATGACGAGGCATTCATCAGGGATGTGGCCAAGGTCAAGCAGGTAGGTCCCTGGGCTGGTGTTTCTGGCTGTCCGTGGGGACCTACCATACTGGGGTGAGAGGCTGGGGAAGGGGCAAGAAGGACTAAGGCCTGGAAAACTGGGACGGGGTTTACTGCCCGCGAGCAGCAGGAGCCGACCCAACTCCCAGCTTTGACTTGCCATCGCTGTCCACGGTTCTGTAGGAGTGGCTTGTCTGAGGGGAGCACTCCAGAAAATGAACTGAAGATAGGTTTGTTACCTGGTGTGCTTTCACATGGCAGTTTAGCAGTCTCTCACAGCGGCCAGATTCCAAGTAGGGGGTCCACCTATACTGTCACCCCTGGGAGAGCTAAACCAGTGTTAGTTTACTTGGGACCTTCCAAACCAAATCTGCTGCTTCCTGCCTAGACTGGCACGTGCTAGATAGACCCTGGAGAACCATGTCGCGTGTCTGTCCGCGGTGTGGCCTCTGGGCCCAGAGGCCCAGGAGTAGTTCTTCATTTTAAATCCACTGTTCCATGTTGTCTGTGCCTTAGCCCTCCGCTTTCTTTCTCTAACTGTGCTTCTCTAACTTTTAATTTAAATTTGTAGTAACATGTATAACATAAAATGTGCCATTTTGACTGCCTTCAAGTGTACAGTTCAGTGGCGTGAATCACATTCACAATGTTGTGCTCCCATCACCAAGATCCACCACCCAAACTTTCCCATCACCCCAGTGGGGAAGTCCACACCAATTAAGCATTAACTCCCCATCCTTCCCTCCTCTAGCCCCTAGTGATCTCTGATCTGTCTCTATGACTTTGCTTATTTTAGGGATTTCCTATAAGAGAAATCATGCAATATTTGTTATTTTGTGTCTGGCTTATTTCATTCAACATGATGCCTTGAAGTTTCATCCATGTGGTAACATGTATCAGAAGTTCATTCCTTTTTATGGC
>JAQZBX010048304.1:0-20244 GCA_029593785.1 Cabassous unicinctus | reverse complement strand
GAAAGCTAAAATCAAAGACTGAACTGCACACCTGGAAGAATTAGAAAAATAACAACAAACTAACTCCAAAGGAAGTAGAAAGCAGGAAATGACAAAGAATAGACAGGAACTAAATGATATAGAAAATAAGAAAGCAGTTAAAATATATATAACCAAAAGCTGGTTTTTTGAAAAGCTCAATAAATTGACAAACCCTTATCTAGACTAACAAAGAATAAAAGAAAGAAGGTGCAAACACACAAAATAGGAAGTGAGGAAGGGGATATCACTACTGACCCAACAGAAATACAAAGCATTCTAAGAGGATATATTGAAAAATTATATGCCAACAAGAAGGATAAATTAGAGGAAATGGACAAATTCCTAGAATCACACAAGCAGCCTACATTAGGGAAAGAAGAAATTGATGAACTCAATAGACCTATCACAAGAAAAGAGATAGAATCACTCATTAAAAACCTCCCAAATAAGAAGAGCCCAGGATCAGATGGCTTCACAGGTGAATTCTACCAAATTTTCCAGAAAGTGCTAACACCAATACTGTTTAAACTCTTTCAAAAAATAGGAGTAGAAGGAACATGGCTCAACTCATTCTGTGATGCTAACATTACCCTAATACCAAAATCAAAGATGACACAAGAAATTAAATATACAGACCAATCTCTTTAATAAACTTAGATGCTAAAATCCTCAAGAAAATACTTGCTAATCATATTCAACAACACATCAAACGAATTATGCTCCATGACCGAGTGGGTTTAATCCTGGGTCTGCTAGGATGGTTCAACAAGAAAATCAAAGTAATACACCACATAAAGATATTGAAAGAAAAAATCACATGAACATCTCTGCAGATGCAGAAAAAGCATTCTGCAAAATACAGCACCCTTTCCTGATAAATCACTGTAAAATGTAGGAATACAAGGAAACTCTATGAACATGAAAAATGATATATATGGAAAAACCCACAGCTAACATCATATAAAATGGTAAAATCCTAAAAGCGTTCCCTCTAAGATCTCTAACAAGACAAGAATGCCCAATATCACTGCTCCTATTTAACATAGTGTTAGAAGTACTTGCTCAAGCACTGAGGCAAGAAAAAGAAATTAAAGGCATCCAAATTGGAAAGGAAGAAATAAAAATTTCACTATTTGTAGACACCATGATCCTGTATATAGATTGCCCTGAGAAATCTACAACAAAGCTTCTGGAATTTATAAATGAGTTAAGTAAAGTCACAGGTTATAAGATCAATGTGCAAAAATCAGTAGCATTCCTGTACACCAATAATGAACAATCTGAGGAGGAAATTAAGAAAAAAATCCCATTTACAATAGTAATGAAAAAAATCAAATAGCTAGGGATAAATTTAATTAATGATGTAAATGACTCATACACAAAAAACTACACAGCACTGTTAAAGGAAATTGAATAAGACTTAAATAGAAAATTCCCTTTTTATGGATAGGAAGACTAAATATCATTAAGATGTCTATCCTACCCAAAATAATACACAGATATATTGCAATCCTAATAAAAATGAAGACAGCATTTTTTACTGAATTGGAAAAAAATAATGATGAAATTTATTTGGAAGGGCAGGAGACACTGAATAACCAAAGACCTTTTTTTTTTTTAATTTTAAATTTTTATTTTTTAAAGTTGCTTAGATTACATAAGTGTTACACACAAAAATAGGGATTCCCATGTGCCACACCTCCCACAACTCCCACAACCTCCAACATAAATATATTTCATTCCTGTGTTACCTTAATTGCAATTGATGAACACATCTTGGGACTTTGCCATTAAGCCTGAACCATAGCTCACATTGTAGACCACACTCTCTCCCACACAGTTCTGCATGTTATATGATCATATAAAATGGCCTATATCTGTTGTTGCAATGTCACTCAGGACAATCCTCAAGGCCCAAAAAAGCCCCTGTTTTACAACTTCTTTTCCCTCTCCCTGCTCCCAGAGCCTCCAGTGGCCACTGGCTACAACTCAATGTTGTAATTACTTCCATTGCTTGAATCACAATATGTCTATATCAAAATACCAATAAGACCACTCTAGTCCATAGCTCTTCCCCCCATCCTGAGGAGACTGAGATGGTGAGGTCAACTCCACCTCCAATTGAGAGGTGGCCTATATCCCATGAGGAAGATGGAAGGGAATATTGAGCCTGCAGCTGCAGGGTCCCTCCATTCCCTGTGATGGCCGTTCCCCATCATCATATCCCCACCAATTGTCCTTGGTGAGTCCAATGTGGTGTAGCATAGGAGTTGCAACTCCACTGAGGTTCCAGGCCCTGCTGGCACATGGGCAGCACAAAGACTCATGTCTCTGAACATACACCTACAAACTCCAGCACCAAGTATAGGTTTGAATAGAAGGAACAGATGAGCCATGCTCAGGGAAGACATAGTTGAGTCCAACACTGTCTCTCTTAGGGGCACACACTTCAAAGCAGGGCCCACTGGCAAAGCACCAAACTCTGGAGCTATCTACCCTGACATAAGCTCTGGGTGTCTCCAGAGCCCTCAGGAGCCCCACTATTTGGGGTGATATCCACATTGGAATTCTATGAGATCCTGCCGAGATGTGTGTAAACGTGTATTCTGGGATGACTTCCTGACTTATTTTGAAGTCTCTTAGCCATATAAACTCATTTGTTTTTACATTTTTCCCATTTTATCCAAGGTCTTTTTCCAGTCCCATTGCCAATTGGCACTTGGAAGCTATCCCTCGGTGCCAGGGAGGCTCATCCCTGGGAGTCATGTCCCATACTGGGAGGAAGTTAAGGCATTCATATGCTAAGTTTGGCTTAGAGAGAGGCCACATTTGAGCAACAAGGAGGCTCTCAGAAGGCAAACTTTAGGCACCCCACAACAATAGGCTAAGTTTCAATTTCAAGAGCAAAGACTCATAAGGCCAGTCATCAATATCAACGGCACATTAGTGGATCATCCTCCCTCACTAGTCACTTCCCCTGCACTTGGGGTCTGTTGCTGCTCCCTTAGAGAACGTGGCAGAGATCTCCAGGATGGGAATTCAGTATTCTCTCATTTAATGAGTGATTCTCCACCCACTGTGACAATGACCTTTGAACATTTAAACACTTGTATATTTTTATTTACCTTATATTTATGCTTAGGTGAACTTCCTCCCACTCATTCCTCATCCCTGACACCCCATACCATCAATCCTCCCCCACCCCAGTTGCAACCCTTCTGTGATCCAAAGCTTCTTCAAAGATGGAGCCATTAAAAGAGCTGACTACAGTTAATAGGAAAATGAAATAAGAAGGATAAGTACAAATAGATAAAATAAACAAAAGCTTTTTTAAAAAAACTGAAAATAAAATTAAATTAAAATATTGGGATATTTTAAAATGAAAAAAATATTTTAAAAATTTGACCTTTTTCCTTTCATCACTGCCATCTCTGGTGTCCATTCTGTACTGTGGCACCTTACCCCCTCTCATTTGCCAGTGTCTCACTATTTTTCATTTTGTTTTCAGAGAAGTTTTAGGTTACAGCAAAGTCACTCATTGAATACAGGAGACTCTCATGTACACAACATCCTACCTGTTCCCCCCCACCCATATTGATACCTTTTTACATGTGGATGTTAGCATTGTTTTAACTGATATACAAATAGTGAAACGTACCTACTGAACATTGTCAATGGTTTATATTTTAGACAGTAAACTTTTATAAATTTGGGTGATATTTACCATGTCCTGTGTCCATCATTGTATGGTAATGAAGAACATTTCCCCTGACCACTAAATACCCCCTATTTCATCTATTTTATTCCTCTTACCCCATCCCCAGGGCCCATTATGACACCCTGGATTTACTCATTGGATGACAAGATTCATAGCTACATGCAACAAGAGGTCTTGACACACTGGTTTGTCCTCCCCTTCCAGGAACCAACCGTTCTCTTGAGACACTCCCACCTGCCTATTTCTGAACAAATCAGTCTTCCCAAAGATGGAAGTCCAACTCTTTCCTCCTCATTATGTGGGTATCCACCCACTGATACAACACATTATGACAGAATGAACACTCACACACTCTCTAGAAGCCTGCACCAGGTGTGCCCGATTCTGAATGCCCCCCCCCCAACCAACACCCTAAACCAGAGATCCTTCTCTTATTACCATAAAAGCATTCCCACCTCTGTACTTTCAACCTCATACCCACAAATCTCCAGTGTTCACCTGGTCCCTCTCCCAACCCTCCCCCCAGTATACTGGACTTTCATACCCACACTTCCTAATCTTCCTACCTGTCAACCCTGCACCACCAAACCCAATAATATCACTACCCTTATGTCTTATCCCTTCAATATGCAACTACAAGAAAAATTAATTTGGAGGAAAGATACTACCTGACTTTAAAATATACTACAAAGATAAAAATTGGATGATATTGGTACAAGGATATACAAACTGACCAATGGAACTTTATTGAAAATTCTGATATAGATCCTCACATGTAGAGTCATGTGATATTTGACAAGGCCACTAAGCCCACTCAGCTGGGAGAGAATGGCTTCTTCAACATATGGTGCTTGGAAAACTAGATATCCATACTAAAAAGAATGTGAGAGGGACACCATCTCACACTTTATATAAAAATCAACTCAAGATGGATCAAAGACCTAAATATAAGAGCCAAGATCATAAACACCTTGGAAGATATTGTAGGGAAGTACCTACAGGACCTTGTAATAGGAAATGGTTTTGTGAACTTAACACCCAAACCATGAACAGCAAAAGAAAAAAATAGATGAATGGGACCTCCTCAAAATAAAAACCTTCTGCACTCAAAGGAGTTTGTCAAGTGAAAAGACAGCCTACACAATGGGAAAAACATTTGGTAACCATATTTCTGATAGGAACCTAATATCGTGCATATATAAAGAAATCTTTATATTGGAAATAAAAAGACACACAACCTATTTAAAAGATGGGCAAGTGGTTTGAACAGACACTTCTCCAAAGAAGAAATACAAATGGCTAAAAAGTGCATGAAAGGATGCTCAAAATAACTAGCTATTAAGGAAATGCAAATCAAAACTACAAAGAGATACTATCTTACAACCATTACACTGGTGGCCTTAAAAAAAAAACAGAGGACTACAAGTGTCAGAGAGGATGTTGAAGAAAAAGAACCCTCATCCACTGCTGGTTAGAATGTAGAATTGTCCAGCTATTTTGGAGAATATTCTGGTGGTTCCTCAAAAAACTAACCATATATCTGCCATAGGACCCATTAATTCCAATGCTGGATATATACCCAGAAGAACTGGAAACAAGGACATGAACAGATATATTCACACCAATGTTCAGAATGGCCTTATTCACAATTGCCAAAAGTTGGAATCAACCCAAATGCCCATCAACAGATGAATGGATAAACAAAATGTGGTATATACATACAATGGAATGTTTCTCAGCTGTAAGAAAGTATAAGACACTAACACATGGGAAACATGGGCGAATCTTGAGGACCATATGTTGAGTGAAGCAAGCCAGGCATTGAAAGACAAATAATACATGACCTGTCTGATGTGAAATAAGCCAATCTAGCCAACTCAGAGAGCTAGAGACTGGAAGATAGGTTTTCAAGAAATAGAAAGGGAAAAGAAAGTTGTGAGCCAACACCCATATGGGTGAAATCTATGCTAAAATGTAAGTGATTATTTGGGCAGTGAATGGATATGACAGGGTTTAGGGATACTATTGGGTTGGGTGGTTCAAGCTTTGCAGGGGTAGGCTGGGGTGAATGGGTTGGATGGTCCATCGAAAAGGAGGGAGGGCTGGGGGAGGGAGCAGGTGAACACTGGGGATTGTTGTGTACCTGGGTTAAACTATAATGATGAGAAAGCCCTTTTGGCAATATGATAGGGAAAGGTTACTGGTTTAGGATGTTTGATGGGGGGCTGCATTTGGGACAGGGCAATGATGAGAAAACCCTTTTGGCAATATGACAGGGAAGGGATACTGGTTTAGGATGTTTGATGGGGGTGCATTTGGGACAGGGCACACCTGAAGAAGTCTTTAAGAGAATGTGCAAGTGAACATTTTGTCATGGTGTGCTATATCAGTGGGGGGAGACCTACATAATGAGCAGGAAGGACTTGGACTCCCATGCTGGGCAGGCCCAATATGTTCTCAAATGGAGGAGAGAATGTTCCTTGAGAACATGAGTAGCTCCCAATAGGGGAGTACAGAATAATGTGTCAAGCCTGCATCATTGTAGCAAATATCTACAAACTTTGTCCTTCCAGGAGTGAAGCCTGGTGGTCGCTGTGGACCTCCAGGGGGAGGGAAGGAAGGAAGAGAATAAATGGGAGTGGTGATATTTAGGCAGCCATCGGAATGTTCTCAATGATCTTCCAATAACGGATACAGGTCATGTTAAATTTCATCAACAATTTATAAAAGTGTATGGTCTAAAAGGTGAACCATAATGTAAACCATCAACCATGATTAGTAGCTATGTTTTAATATGTTTACATCAGTTGTAACAAATGTACAATACACATGTAAAATGGTTATTATTAAGGAAGCGGGGAAAGGGGTAAAAGGAGGAGGATGTTGAGTATATGGGAGTCCTCTATATTCTGTATGTAAATTTACTGTGACCTAAAACCTCTCTGAAGACAAAAAAAAACAAAAAAAAAAAGAAAAGTAAGACACTGGAAGAAAAGGAAGAAAATGCCACTGTACTTACAGGAAAACAGATATTACAGTGATGAAAGGCAAAAAGTTAAAAAAAAATTTTTGAATATTTTCCATTTGTTTAATACCCCCAAATTTTTTACTTTATTTTAGTTTTAATTTTTTAAAATTATTATGTATTTTATTTCTTATGTTTAAACCTTTCATTATTATTTCATTTTCCTATTAATTGAATTTGGCAACATTTTTAGCTTCATTTTTGAAGATTTGGAACAAAGAAGGGTTACAACTATGGCAGGGAGGACCAATGGTGTGGGGTGTCATTGATGGGAGATACTTGGGAGGAAGTTCGCCTGGGCATACATATAAAATATGTAAATATGTTCAAATATTCATGGAGCATGGCCACATTGGGTAGAAATACGCACAACAGCTGAAGGATTATTGAATCCCCTCCTGGGGAGGTCTGCCACATTCTCTAATGGAACAACAAGAATCCCACAAGTACAGGAGCAATGAGTAGTGAAGAAGGGTAATCCATTTTTGGGCCCTTGATTTTGACAACTATCGTTATAAGCCTTTTGCTTTTGAATTTGCAACTTTGCCTAGTGTTGTAGGGTGCTAAAGAGTTACCTCCTGAGAGCCTCCTTGTTGCTCAAATGTGACCTCCCTCTATGCCAAACTCAGCATATAAATGCATTACCTTCCCCCAGGTTTGGACATTACTCCCAGGGATGAGCCTCCCTGGTATGTAGGGATTACTACCAAACACCAGCTGGTGATACAACTGTAAAAAGAGGGGAAAGGTAAGGACAAATGAGTTCATTTGGCTAAGAGACTTTAAAGTGTGTTGGTAGGTCATCAGAAAGGTAACACTGATGCACATCCCAGCAGGATCTCATAAATGGCCAAAGTGGACTCTACCCCAAACAGTGGAGCTCCCAAGGGCTCTGGAGACACCTAGGTCCTGCAGTAATGGTGGACAGGGCTGGAGTTTGGTGCCTTGCCGTGGGCCCTACTTTGGAGATTGTGCTCCCAAGTGTGACAGAGTTGTACTCAGATGTGATTCCTCTACACATGCCTCTTCTGTCCTTTTTGTTTGAACCTAATGTTGGTGCTGGAGTTGGTAGGGATACATCTAGGAGACTTGAATCTCTGGGCTGTCCATTTGCCAACTGGTCCCTGAGCCTCCGTGGAGTTGCAGTACCTACTATCCAGCTCATTGGACTCACCCAGGATACCTGATGGGGAGGTGAGGATGGACAAATCACGACACCAAGGAACTGAGAGAGTCTACAACTGCAAGCAAGAGAGTCCATTCCATCAGACATATGGGATTGAAGGCCCCTCTCAATTAGAGGTGGAGTGGACATTGCCATTCCAGAATCCTCAGGATTGTTGAATAAAATATTAACTAGAGTAGACTTACTGGTGGTCTACTACAGACTTATTGTGATTCTAGCAGTGGAAGAAATTATATCATTCATGTTGAGACAGTGGCCACTGGAGGTGCTGAACTCAGGGAGAGGGAAAATGAGATGTAATATTGGGGCATTTTCAGGACTTTGAATTGACCTGGATGACATTACGGTGACAGATACAGGTCATTATATATTCTGCCATAGGTTACAGAATTGAGTGGGAGAGAGTGTAAACTACAAGTAAACTATAATGCTTGCTCATTGGCAATGCTCCAAAATGTATTCATCAATTGCAATGAATGGGACACACTAGTGAAAGATGTTGTTAATGTGGGGAAACGTGGGAGGTCTGAGGAGTGGGGCAGATGAGAATCCCCTGTATTTTTTTAGGTATCAATTTATGTAATCTAAATATCTTTCAAAAATAAATAAAAATAAATTTTAAAAAATAATTCCTTTTACAACAGCAACCAAAAAAAAAAACAAAAAACAACCAAATATATCTGAAAAAATGTAACAAAGGATGTAAGACTTTTACAAAGAAAACTACATAACATTGCTAAAAGAAATCAAAGAAGACCTAAATAAATGGAATCTCATTCCATGTTCACTGAAGGACTGAATATTGTGAAGATGTCAGTACTACCCGAAGCAATTTATAGATTCAATACAATCCTATTTTAAAAAATCCAGCATCTTTCTTTGCAGAAATGGAAAATTTACATGGATGTATAATGGGCCCAAAATAGCTAAAGCAATCTTGAAAAAGAAGAATGAAAGACTCAGACTTCTCAGTCTTAAAACTTATTACCAAGCTACAGTATTGAAACAATGTGGTACTGGCAAATGGAAAGATAGTCCAATGGAATTTAATGAATAGTTTAACAATCGATCTTCACTTTTATAGCCAAATCATTTTTGACAGGGTGGCAAAGAACACTCTATTGAAAAAAAAAAAAAATCTATTTAACAAGTGGTCCTGAGAAAACTGGAACTTCATTACCCAAAAATGAAAGTGGGACTCTGACAGGCACCATTTACAAAAATCACTCAAAACGTCGTTGGCGGTGGGCAGCCGGCGGGGTGCGGGGGATGTGTTGGAAAGAGTGCACGTGGGACATGATTCTAGGGAATTTAAATGTGTTCATCTTGTTATAGGGTGTTATATCAGTGGGTGATGACCCACATAATAATCAAGAAAATATTAAAATGACATCCTGGGGAGTCCTGCTACATCCCCAAATAGAGGAGCAAAAATATTTTGAATACATAGGCAGTGCCTAATAAAAGAAAACAGATCTGTATGTCACACCATCAATATTAATGCATGTAACTATGAATCTTATTCTTGATAAACTGAATCTTAGTGGTTACCATAAATTACAAGGGGAGGGGGAGGGAAGGATAAGTGGGCATAGAGCATTTTTAGAGTATTGGAATTGTTCTGCATGATTTTGAATTGAAGAAAGCAGGTCATTATACATTTTGTCAACACCTATAAAATTGTACCGAGCAAAGTGTAAAACATAGTGTAAACCAGTGATCATGGTTAGTAGAAATGCTTCAATATTTGTTTATTAATAGTAACAAATGTGGCATACTCATGTAAGAAGTTAATAATAGGGGAAATCATGAGAGTGGGAAGGGGTAGGGTATATGGGAATCATATATATATGTGTGTGTGTATGTATGTATATATATACATATATATATACACACATATATTAGGAGGTACCAGAGAATGATCCTGGGACCTTGTAAATGGGAAGCAGTCATTCAACTGCTAAGTTACACCTACTCCCCTGCCATATATTTTTTTATGAGACTTTACTAAAGCTTCTTTGAAAATAAAGGGGAAAAAATAAGATACTGTGGAACATACAGAGGAAATTATAAATGTACAAAATCTTAAGGTGATGAAAGGCACAATGGAAAATAAAATTCTTGCATTTTTAAAATATAGTTTTTATTTTTTTTAAAGAAAAGGTATTTAGGTTACATAAATGTTACATAAAAATATAGGGAATTCCCATATGCCCCACTTACTACATCTCCCAAATTTTCCCACATTAACAACATTTTCATTAGTGTGGTACATTCATTACAATTGATGAAAACATTTTATTGCATTAATACTAAGCATGAATTACAGCTTAAATTGTAGTTTACACTCTCTCCTGCACAGTTCTGTAGGTTATGGCAAGAAATGTAATGGCCCGTATCTGTCATTGTAATGTCATTCAGGAAAATTCCCAATTCCCCAAAATACCCCCATATTTCACCTCTATTTCCCTCTCCCTGCCCTCAGAGCCTCCTGTGGCCACTGCCTCCACATGAATGACATAGTTTCTTCCGTTGCTAGAATCACAACAATTCCGCAGCAGAACACAAGTAAGTCTCTTTTAGTCCATATTCATTCCCCAATCCTGAGGATTCTGGGATGGTGTTGTCCACTCCACCTCTAACTGAGAGGAGGCTTTGATCCCATGGGGCAGATGGATGGGGCTCTCTTGCTTGCAGTTGTAGACTCTCTTGGTTCCTTGTAATTGTCATTGTCCATCATCATCACCTTGATAGTTGTCCTGGGTGACTCCAATGAAGTGGAGAGTATGTATTGCAACTCCATTGAATTTCAGGGCCCAGCTGGCACATGGACAATCCAGAGATTAAAGTCTCTTGGACATACACCTACAAACCTCAGCTTTGTTTTTGGAGAGATTTTGGAATACAGAAGAGTTACAATTATGGTGGGAAGAATCCCTGTAGTAGGATGTCATTGGTGGGAGATGTGTCGGGATGGATGCACTCAGGGCATGCCTCTGTGGAATATGGATTTGTTCATGTCGTCATGCAGTTTTATCACAGTGGGTGAGGCCCCACACTATAACTAATAAAATATTAAATTCCTTTCCTGGGGAGTCACTCTACATTCTCTAATAGAGCAGCAAGAATTTTTAGAGTACATAGGCAGTGCCTAGTAAAAGAGGACAGACCAATATGTCAAACCCTTGATATTAATGCTTGTATTTATGAAACTTATTCTTGTAAAATTGGAACTTTGTCTAGTATTATACATTGACTAAGAGTTACCTCCTGAACATGTCCTTGTTACACAAATGTGGCCTCTCTCTAAGCCAAACTCAGCATATAAGCTGACTGGCTTCCACCCAGCATGGACATGACCCCTAGGGATGGACCTCTCTGGCACAAAGGGGTTATTACCAAGTGCCTTCTAGTGAAACATTTGGAAAAAGATCTTGACCAAAAGAGGGAACTACTAAATACTAATGAGTTTTTATAGCAATGAGATTTCTAAGTAAATTGAGAGGTCATTCCAGAGGTTACACTTGTGCTCACTTCAGAAGGATCTCAATGACAGACACAGTAAACTGTGCCTTAAGCAGAGGTGCTCCTGAGTGCTTTAGAGACATCTGGACACTATAGGCAGGGTATACTTTCTTAGGAGTTTTGCACCCTGTCAGTGGGACTTATCTTGGAATATATGTTAACATATCTCTCCAATGTAAGAAAGTTAGACGCATTTATAATTTTTTTACATATACTTCTTCTACCCCTTGTATTTGAATTTAAAATTAACACTATACCTGTGGCTTTTTGAAATAGTTATGAATTCCAAAAATAGGTAGGGATTATGCTTATAATTTATAAGCATAAATAAATTTATTTAAAATTATGGTCTGTTCCTATGGGTGTGAATAAGTTTTGATTGGAGCTTTGATTGGCCCACATCAGTAGGACGTTCAGTCCCTGCCCATAGTGGGTGGGGACACAAAGATAAAACTACAAGGCAGAGCAGAGGAGTTAGTTTGGGTTTTGAGTTGGAGTTCTGATGTGAGTTCAGATGTGGAGATTTAAAACTAGAGCCCTGGGAAGTAAGCATACAGAAGAGCTTGGTCATGAGGAAGGAAAGAAGGCCCCTGGAAAGAGAGAAGCCATTTGCCAGATCGTGTACAGCTGGCCGTCTGAAGATGACAGGGGAGGCGAACCTGGAGACAAGCAATCACTGGGAAGAGAGGAACCCAGGAAGCTTGAACCCTCACAGATGTTGGCAGCCATCTTTCTCTAACACATGGCAATAAACTTTGGTGAGGAAAGTAACTTATGCTTTATGGCCTGGTAACTGTAAGCTTCTTCCCCAAATAAATACACTGTATAAAGACCAACAGATTTCTGGTATTTTGCATCAGCACCCCTTTGGCTGACTAATACAGAACTTGGTACCATAAGTAGGGTAGTGCTTTTGCAATGACCAAAATACTGGAATGGTTTTATAAATGGGTAAGGGGTATTTTCTGGAGGAATTGTGAAATGCTTGATGGAAAAGGCCTAGATCACTTTGAAGAGACTGTTGTCAGTAATGTGGATGCTGAAGAAACTTTTTATGATTCCTTAGAACTAAATGTTGAAACTATTATTGGAAACTGGAAGAAAGCTGATCCACATTTTAAAGTTGCAGAAAACTTAGCAAAATTAACTCCTGGTGTTTTATAGAAGGCAGAATTTGAAAATGGCAAGCTTCGGCATTTAGTTGAAGAACTTTCCAAGGTAATCTCGGAGAATGTGGTTTGGTTTCTCCTTGCTGCGTATAGCAAATGCTAGATGAGCGGGATAAGCTCAGGACTGAATTGTTGGGCATAAAGAAAAGAGAAACTTATTCTGGAAATTTGAAGCCTCCAGAAGTCAAGCTCCCAGAAAAAAACTGTCACATTTGAGGACTTAACTAAACTTGTAAATTGTAAATCAAGATTGAAGATGCAATTATCTCAGAAAGACTTGTGGAAAGTCTTACTGTCTGATGACTTTGACCTCTGCTTCTTGTATACTAAACGAACAAGTTTTTGAGAGTGCTGTATGAAAAAAACCACTGTCACCTTGGACTAATGGATTAAAAGGGACATGGAAGGAGAGATTTAAGGAGAAACAGCTTTCAAAAGGAAACCATGGAAGCTGAGATCTGGAATTTTGACATTGCCTTGGTCCAAGAGAGGAGCCCCACCCATGTGTTTAGAAAGGGTTTGCTTTCCCTGGAAGTTAAAGAGGGTGGATGTTCCCACCAGATGTTCTGGAAAAGTTTTGCCACCCCAGGGTAAATAAAGGGTGGAGCACATTCCTCAAGGATTAGGGCAGTTAAAATCAGCACTACATCAGTCTGAGAGGGGTTCTCCTGTCCCCCATGGGTTAAGGAAGGTCAGGTGTTCAACTGGTTGCTCTGAGAGGGTTGAACCTGTATGCCAAAGGTTAGGGAAGGCCAGCTGGTCAACTCATTGCTCTGAGATGGTTGAGCATGTATTCCAAAATTTAGGGGAAATGTCTTCCCCTCACTTTACTAGGGGGTTTAAGACTCTAACCCAAAGATGGGTTAAGGTGTGGCAAACACCCCAACACTCAAAGATGGGTTAAGGTGGGGCAATCACCCCAAAAACCAGAGCTTGGTCAAACACCCAGATGCTTGAGGAGGGTGGAACCAAGAAAATGTCCATTGGGCATGCCTACAGAAAGGATGGGTCCGCATGTAGCCCCAGAAAGAAGAAACCATTATCTTAAGAGTGACTCTCAGACTTTGAAATCAAATGGATGATGCCCAGTAGGTTTACTGAATTGTAGAGGACCCATGACTCACGTTTCCCTCCCAATTTCTCCTTATTATAATGAAAATATTTAGTCTTTGTGTTTCCATTTGTTTATTGGAAGCAGTTAAATGGTTTTGTAAGTTTCAGAGGTGTACAGCATTTGCTACTTTGCCCAAACACAAACTATATTTCTTTAATCTGTTTATGATATGACTTTGTACTTGCATTGTTACTGAAATAAGGTTTTTTAAATATTGTAATTGTTTTTGAATTTCAGAGGGTGGAGTGTGGCTGTTTGAAATAGTTATGAATTCCAAAAATAGATATGGATTATGCTTATAAATGGTTTGTTCCTATGGGTGTGATTAAGTTATGAGTGTGGCTCTGATTGGGCCACCTCAGCAGGATGTTCAGTCCCTACCCCATGGTGGATGGGGACTCAGAGATAAAACTACATGGTAGAGCAGAGGAGTTAGTTCGAGTTTTGAGTTGGAGTTCTGAAGCTGAGTTTGGAGGTGGAGTCTTAAAACTGGAGCTACAGCAAATGAGCACACAGAGGAGCTTGGTCGTAAAGAAGGATAGAAGGCCCCAGGAAAGAGACAAGCTGTTTGCCTGAATGTCTACAGCTGGCCTTGTGGAGATAGCAGAGATGCTGAGCCCAGAGACAAGCAAGCCCCAGAAAGAGAGGAACCCAGGAAGCTTGAACCCTCTCAGACATCGGTAGTCATCTTTCTCAAACACACGGCAATAAAGTTTTGTGAGGGAAGTAACTAGTTCTTTGTGGCCTGGTAACCGTAAGCTTCTACTCCAAATAAATATCCTTTATAAAGACCAACAGATTTCTGGTATTTTGCATCAGCACCTCTTTGGCTGACTAATACAATACCCAATAAATATATGTACTAGATACTTAAATAGTCTGGCTGTTCATATGCTAGGTGATCTCCAAATCTCAAAAGAGTTGTAGCCAAACGTTCCTTTCAAGTTCATTGGACTCACCCAGGACAACTAAAAAAAGGATGATGAAGGACCATATCCATCCCCAAAACCAGAGTATGTGCAACTGCAAGTAAGATAGTTACATCCATTTGCCCCATGAGATCTAAGCCCTCTCTCAATCAGAAGCAGAGTAGATATCACCATCCCTAAATCCTCAAGGTTGAAGAATGACCATACATAGGTGGGAATTCATTTATGAGTAAAGTACACTTATTATCTTATTATTTTGTTAAAAGGAAGAATTTAATACTAATATAACAACAATGGTTCCCAGAGGTTCTGAGGAGGGATAGAAAAGAATAGTTGTAACATTGCACATATTTGGGACTTTGGAATTGTTCTGCATGATATTGCAGTGATGGATACAAGCCATTATACATTTTGTCAAAACTTATAAAATTGTGCAGTGCAAAGTGTAAACCATAATGTAAACTATAGACTATGGTTAGTAGCAATGCTTCAATATGTGTTCATATACCACACTATCGGAAAATGTTACTAATGGGAAAATGTGAGAGGAGGAAGGTGTGGGTATATAGGAATACCGTATATTTTTAGGTAACTTTTAAGTAATCACAAAATTCTTTAAAAATAAAGAACAAAAATAGATAAAAGACCTAAATTTAAGAGATAGACTAGCAAATTCTTGGAATGAAATATTAGGAAGCTTCTTCAGAACCTTGTGATGGCAATGATTTCTTCTCGTTTACACCCAAAGCATGAGGTACAAAAGAAAAAAAACAATAGATGAATGGTGCCTTATCAAGGTTATATACTTTTGTGACTTCATTATGAAATTAAAATGACAATCTAAACAATGGGAGAAAATACTTGGAAACTATATATCTAATAAGATTTAATATACAGAATATATCAAGAAATTCTTCATCTTAGCAACAATAAGACAAACAAACCAATTAAAAATGGTTAAAGACTTGAGAATACATCCTTAAAAGACATATATACAAATGGCTAGAAGGCACATGAAAAAATGCTTAACAATATTAGCCTTCATGGAAATGCAAACTAAAAACCAAAATAAGGATCCATTTCATACCCATTAGAATGGTTGCTATTAAACTGTGAAGTAAGTTTTGGAGAGGATGTGGAGAAACAGGAACTCCCATTCATTGCTGCGGGCAATATAAAATGATGCAGTCACTGTGGAAGAATGTTTGGCGGTTCCTAAGAAAACTAAATATAAGCAATCCCACTACTATGAATAATCCCAAAAGAAGTGAAAGCAGGGACACAAACATATTCATCAATGTTCATAGCAACATTGCTCACAATTGCTAAAAGATGGAAGCATCCCATGTGTTCATGAAACAATGAATGGATTAACAAAATGTGGTATATTCATACAGTGGAGTCTTATTCAGCAGTAAAAGAAATGAAGTCCTGATAAATGTGAAAACATGGATGAACTTTGACTATATCATGTTGTTTGAAATAAGCCAGGCATAAGAGGACAAATATTGTATGACCTCACTGCTTCAAAACAATTAGAATAAGCAAACTTATAGAGTTAGAATCTAGAATATAGGTTACTAGATGGGAGGGTAGGGAATGGGAAGCTAAGGCTTAAAATGTGCAGTGTTATTATTTTGAATGATGGAAATGGTTTGGTAATTGATGATGGTTATGGTAGTATAACATTATGAACACAATTAACAGTACTGAAATATATATCTGAATATGATTAAGAGGGGAAATGTTAGATTGTATATATGGATTGTATATATGGATTGTATATAATTTTTTAAAAAAATCATGGAACTTCATTACACAGTGAACCCTAAAATTAAGGTTACATGGACAGAAAGCAAAGCATATTTAAGTAGGTTATTATGTGTCATATTAAAATTGGCCACTCTCATATCTACTCTTTTGGTAATGTACTTGATCCTGAAGGAGACATAGGGACCACTGGTTTAATTCATAAACTGCGAATGCATAAAATACACACAGAGTGTTTTTCCCAGGTGTCTTCTAAGAGTCTTCAGCATTCATTTCTGTTATGGTGTCAAGACAGACATTTCTGGGTAATAGTGCATGTAATAAGACCAGTGGATTTTATTTGAATTAGACCATTTCCTATTTTCTTTTTGATAAAAATCTGTCTGCTGCCCAGAGGCTATATATATATACATATAAGATCCCAGGTATTAGGCATCATGTAAAACTAGGAATGGTAGAATGGTGGAATGTGATATTATCTGGAAAGGCAAAAACAGGCAAATCCAGTTATTCATGATAGTTATATAATTTAGAGCTACAAAACACTGAATTAACAAGTACTATAACATTGTTCCTAGGAGAATTACAAGCTTAGTTGTTTGCAAGTCTTTCGTCACAACAAAACCCTCAATCAATACATAATCTGTTTTAACATGTATTTCTGTTTTAAAAACCTTATTAAACATATATGTTATTGATTCATTAACATTGATCTCATGGCCAATAGCACTATAATTCATGACTAAATTAATAAAAACATTTTCTCCATAAGGCACAATTTGGCCTTCTTGTGCTTAACACACAGCTTCAGCTCAGTAATTGAAGATATTTGAAACAGATAAATCACTAACACAATGCACTAAAATGTGCTAACATGGCATTAAATATACTGCAAAAAGAAATTTGTTTACACTATAAAAGCTGAATGAAGAAACCAAAACGTAGCCTCTTTATCCTTAGCTGGAAATAGGTCATTGTGAGAGTCGGGGGTTTTTGCCACCTTAAACATGTGTGCAAAGGATAGCAAAATCACTGCAAGCATGATTTGGAGGTTACAAGTAAATTTTAATGAGAGAAGGAATTCACAAATATGGAAACTCCCAATAATAGGGATTGGCTCTTCATGCCTAAATTGTGTATTCATCTGTTGGAGAATAAAGTGTCTCCCATTGTAGGAATAAAAGGTCTAATATCATCAGCTTGGCCCCAGTTGCCTGGGTCATTCCTTCAGTGAGCTATCCATGTCTTTGGCATGAGTGGGTTACCTTTGGCTTGTCCTCCTGGACAGTTGGGCATTAACAAGCAGGAATTGAGACCCAGTTCCTTTGCTGATTCTGTGCATATCTCTATCCAAGCTACCACAGATACATTGCAAAAGAGTCCATGAAGTAAACACCAAGGTGAGTGATACTTATGCAACCCAGGAAGAGTCAATGCCTCCACCAGATTATTGGAGTCCTTCTCTGAATTTATGCCACTCTGAAGTAAGCCATTAGAGCAATTTACAATCTGTTGCCCATTCCAAAATTTACCATTCTCATCTCATTGTTAACAAATCCCTGATCAGCAGTCTATCCATTCCTACTTCTATGAATGGTGTAGAGTCATAACTCAGCATTTCCTTTCTTTAAATGGACAAAATTTCCTTTCACTGTAGTATTTCCCTTCACCATTGTCTTTTAGGACCTCCCTGAGTAAAGACTGGCTTTTCTCTCTTGTAGCAGCACAGTAAATCCCTTATCTATAATATGTACCAACATTTCCTTCTAAATAATGAGAAACTTCTATGTCTATGATCAGAAAGAGACAACCAATATCTGGTCAGTTCCTCCAGTTTTCATATTAGTTTGAAGAATTTGATCCTGATCCTCAATAAATATATTTATTCCTCTAAAGAATGTATATTTTTGTGCTGGTGAAGATGATCCAGCAGAAAGGGAGATGGTGAGAGCTGCTGAGACCCATACATATGTTGAGGGGTAGGTTTAGGCAGGAGCAGGGTAATGTCATGTGCTGTCACAGTAAGCATGACCATGGATGTGGGCTGACCTATTTGGTGCTAAGAGAATTAGAGTTCTGATTGATTGCATTTTGTCAATCTATTGATAATGTTTTTCCTGCTGAGTACAAGGAGAGTGGAAATGTGTTTGCATTTTGGGAAGAGGGGAGGAGTCATGGATTACTTGTTTGGAGAAAGAAAGTCTACAGATTCTAGGGATAGATAATGAGATTTCTGAGTGTCCAACTTGCTGTTTGTTTATAATAGTCATATATTTAGAAGAACATCTGTGAGTAGGGTTTGGATTATTTCCAGCAATGATTTTTTGTTCCTTATATACTGTTTGGCATGGTAACAGGCTGAGAATGGTATTTATTTGGATTAGATTTTTGCCAGGCAAAGAACACCACACTGTAGGGGGTGGGGGGAGTTTTTAGAAGTTATCAAGAAAAGAGTTAACAACAGCAATAAAATAAAATAAAATAAAAACTCTATATTTTATGTGCTCATGACATATACCTTCTCAAAAATTACAGACAATGGATCTTATATGTTGATTTTATATTTCATTATATTTGCATTATGTATACACACATATGTATATATATGCACACATTTATGTGTGTGTTTATTTATATATTTTTATAGGGAGTTAGAGAGAAGGCACAAATATTTATTGAATAAAATATTGTTAAATTATATCCAGGTATTTTTTCCTAGCATATGTGATATCATTTAAAATAAAAGCAAACTTCAAAATTAAAAGTCTAAATTACTTTAAATATTCCTGTTTTATTTTCTTGGCTGCTAAGACAACTACAATAAAATGAATTGGCTTAACAACAGGAGTTTTTCCCAGGCTAGAGTCTAGAAGGCTTGCTTCCCCCTGGGATTTGTATCTTCTCTCTTGCTGGCAATCTATGAGATTCCTTGGCTTTTGTGTCACATGGCAATGCACATGGCAATATCTTCTTTCCTTTCCAGGTTCTGTGGACTTCCAGCTTCTGGTGATTTCCTGTCAATTCTATGTCAGAATTTCATTCTGTTTATAAAGGACTCCACTAATCCAAAGTAAAACTCAACCTGATTCAGTTAGGCCACATGCCAATTGAAATGACATATTTAAGAGAATTTGTTTACAATGGGTCTACATCCACAAAAATGTGGGCCAAGACCACAAACAGGTCCTAATGTGGGCCAGGAAAACAAACAGGTCCAGTTCAATCTACCGCAGTACACTTCTTTGGGCTTGCGTATCTGTTGTTTTGAATGGAATAATAATGAGTACTAAAATTTATTGAACTCCTTCCCTGCAGCATGTACTATGTAAGCATTTGACATATATCATTTTATTTAATTCTTAGGGAATCTCTTACAAAAGCCCAGCTTTATAGATTTGGAAACAAGCTATAATCTTAAGTGATTTGTGCATGTCAACCTCCTAATCAGTGCTGGATCTGGCACCTATACTCTACTGAGTTTTATGTTCATTTTATTTCACAGCTTGTAAGATTCAACTTTCAGATTCAGTACAGCCACCACCTGAATTAATATGTTCCTAAATCAGTTTGTTAATTCCTCCACAAACAGAAGAAGAAAGTGCCTTTTTCATAACATCATTTGGTCACAGTCACTAATAATTCCTTATGGAAACTTATTATACTCTAAATAAAAAACTGTCCCTTATAAGAGTTCTGCTATTATTGCTGTCTATTCATGAGTGGTTCCATCATCTATTTATCCTTAGATTTCTCAATTACAAAATGATAAGATTTTAACAAATATTAT